>CATIWO010016524.1:0-10808 GCA_949673435.1 Macaranga tanarius | reverse complement strand
CATGTGATTCAAGAGTTAAATCTTCCATACCAAACTAGTAGATTCATTTGTGGTCTACATCAAACACTTGGAGTGTTTATAAGTTTCTTCAAACTTGCATTTCTATATAGTTGTGGTATACATGCTTGTGTATATTTGTTTGTTATGTTGATGTATACATGTTGATGTATGGTTTTAGTTATGTGTTAACTGCAAATTAGTTCCTTGGGATTGGAATTCTTCATGTGATGAAGAACTATGCAATGAAATTTTTGAAATTTCACCCATGTCGGGCTCACGCTTCCGCGACATCTTTGATGCTTGTGAGTTGCATAGCTATTTCCTTTCATCATCTTGGTGATGTAGCAAAGATCTTGCTTATAACAAATGATTAGAAAAAAAAAGGAAGGCTGCGGAAGAGGGCCTTTTTGCTGGGATAAGTTTGTATAATAACTTTACTGTTTGAAAGATTGTTAATGAACTCTATTTATCTTACATTTACTCTAGTTAAATGTTAACTTTGATGTATGGACTCATACTTTCATTGAAATTTTTATGCAATCATATTTTTTGAAGAAATTCAGTTTTGGATTGCTAATATTATTGAATAATATTTGACGTGATTTGATTTGTATATAGCTGTTTTTTGGTTGTTGTAAATGTTATATTCCGTTTCTAAAATAGAAATGGATTACTCTATTCCGTTTCTATTTCAAGAGATCACAACTCTGTATCTACATATTATTTCTGTTTCTAATTTAGAAACAGATTTTTTATTCCGGGTTAAACGAGTGACCGTTCATTGAGGCGGCGGCGGCTTCATATTTAGTGTTAAACAACAAGCAAAAAAAAAATTAAGCTGAGTGGTGGCCTTAAGAACCGGTGGAATTGCATTGAGTCTAAAGATGAAAAGAAAAAAAAAAAGAGCAAAAAGAAAACGAGGAAGAAGAAGAGATTTTGGGAGAGGAGGCGGGCAAAACTCAAAAGTAGAAGAAACAAAGTGATTAGGGTTGACTAGGGTTGTGTTTGTATTTATTATATACTATATTTAAGAATATAATATTTAAATGAGTTTATTTAATATTAATATTTACTTGAATTTATTTAATATTCGATTAGCATTATAAAACATTTACTTAATTTTTACCCATATTATATTTACTTTCATATTTAAAATTATATTTTTTAGTAAAAATTATATTTACTTGATATTAATATTTAATATTGATACTAATTTATACTATAAAATTTTATAGTTTTATCATATATAGTTTTTTTTATTATATTTACTTAAGACTAATACTAATCTACATCAAAATCATTATGTGTTATTTTTATAATACTAATAATTTAAAATTGTATTTACTTAATATTGAAAATAATTTTCCAACAAATAATTTTGTAACTTTTATTATTAAATCATGTAAATATATTAAAGTTATTTAGGTTTATTAATACAAGTACTAGTTTTAAATAAATTTACTAAATATTTTAATTATAATTGATATTCAGTAGTCAGTAAAATCTTATAGTAATCTTAGTAGTTAATTAATGCTTAATATTTAGTAATCTTATAGCTAATAGGTTCATGAGTTAAATTTATATAATACTTGGCAGTGATATTATATATTAAGACTTTATACATAGTTTCATTTGAAACTACGTTGTTTTAGCTAATTTTAATAATACCTTAGTATTATCTAATATTTTAAAATATATTTACTTGATATTAATTTTTTAAATTAATATTAATTTACATTATAACTAAAAAAAATATGTAACTTCTTATTGCAGTTAATAGTTTTTAATTATATTTACTTAATATTTATACTAATATACATTAAATTTATGTAATTTATTTAATACTAATGTTAAATGTTAATACTAATTTACATTATAAATATGTAATTTATTTAATACTAATGTAACACCCGCCCTCTATTATACGTATTTCTGATGTATACTTTGCAGTTGGCTTAATATAAGTATAGGAGTGTGTATGAATTGTAGAGAGGGACTCAATTGTAAGGAAAGTTGGGATTATATTATCACAATAGAAAGTTGTGGGTTAGTAGGTAATAATCTCATTTCATTAAGGTATGGTGATATTTGTTGATAATTATCTAAAGGTTTGTTGTTATTCTTTATTATTAATATATGTTATAATTATACATTAATAGAAAAAGGGACTTTAGGGGGACAAATGGTAGTTTTTGATTGGTGGGTATATATGTGAGTATATATGTGCGTGTTTGGTTGTGTAGAGATTGTAGAGAAATTTAGAAGGGGAGAGAGTGATTTCTTGAGAGGTTTTTGGGGAGATTTTGATCTTATTGAAGTTATTTAACAAGAAGTTTGAGAAACTTTAGGAGGTCTAAAATCAATTGGAAGCATCTATTGGTAAGCTTTATTAGTATTTGTGTTAATTGAAGTTGAGTTTTAATTTGTTGCAATTCGGGTTCTATTTCTCTATTTTTCAGTCCTAGTGTTTTTACCATAACTTTGGATATAGAACTCTGATTTGAGCACAGTTAGAGGTTCTGAAAACTTCAAAGAGTCCTCTAAATTTTTTATGTTTTCTACTTAAACTGAATCTACTATTAGGAGAGTCGAATAAAGCCAGACATTTTATTACCCATATTGATGCCTTGTTCTACCTAAATGAATTCAAAAACCCATAATTAGTTCTCTACATGTGCTAATTATGTGATTTCAGTTGAGAATGAAAGTAGACTCATATATTTAGAGTTTGTATAAATTTGGTGATTATAAAATGTGTCTATAATTTTTAAAAGTGTCATGAACTTTATGCATCAAACATGATAGCAATAGTATATAGGTTGGTTTATGAATTTTCTTATGTGTTGGTTATATAGTGATATCTAGAGTTGTAGAACTCTAAATTAAGCAAGGATTAATGTTCTAGAAATGGAGTCCTTTACAACTCTTATGTTTTAATATTGAGTTAACTCTGCCTCTAAGAAGGTCTAGCAGAGCTCGACATTTTGTGACTCACTCTGATTACCTGTGTGACCTGATTTCATTCACAAATTCATAATTTATTCTACAATTTTCCAAATTGGGTAATTCTACTATCAATTCCAATTGGAATTGATAGTAAACTTATAACTCTAGCTTCAGTAGTAATTTGATGGTCATTAAACTTATGTGTGCATCTTAAGGCTATATTGAACTTTGAGCATGTAGTTACACTTAGTGAGTTTGGGTGAATTGCAATGTTTGCTTTGTGAAATTGATATACAATTATGTGTAGGAGTTTAAAGAGATAGAGGAGACCCTACTCATTAGGAGGAGCTTTTCTTCTTGAAGGAGTTAAAAGCTTTTAGTGAGTAATTGTCAATATAATGCATATATATATACATATTGCTTATCTTCTATATTTGAATGATATTACTATGTTGGTTGGTATATGTTACTTGATATGGCAAGAAGTAAAATATGTTAATATTGAGACTTGTGATTGATTGTGTGGTGAATTTATGAAAGGCTATTGAAATATGAATGATGCCTTCATATGTGGGTTGTACAAGCCATTATTGTGGCATGGATTGAAATGAGAATAGTGAATTGTGAATTAATTTAATGATTGAATATGGCTTGAAATGTGATATGGACATTGTTATTGTGAATGGTATATTTATATATATGGATATTGATTGATGTGAGGAATGTGAGGAATGTGAGGTATATATATAATAGTAGAGATTGAGCTAGGCAGAGAGCCTCTACTAATTATGAGATCTGCTGGGCAGAAAGTTTTAGAAGTGGCCATTTGTGTGAAAAATGTGAAAATATGAGAACGTGTGATAGTGGAGACTGAGCTGGGCAGAGAGCCTCCACTGATTGTAAGATCTGAGACTGAGCTGGGCAGAGAGTCTCAAAAAATGGCCACTTATGTTAAAAATGTGAATTTTGTGAGGAATAAAACAAAAGTGAGCTATATATGAGAAACGTGTGACGATGATTCCGACCGGATAATCAATGTGCATGAACATGTATTCTTGCATTATATTTATATACAAATGTTGAATGTTGATTCAATATGAGATGTGAATGGGAGGATCATAGTTGTGTATTGATGATATTGTTTACTGAAATGGTGGTGGATTACTTAAATATTGTGATTTATTTTATATGTTGCATCTATAATTGAGTTTTGGTGTTTGGATATTTTTTATTGTGTTTTGGATGTGCACAGGTTTTTGGACATAGCCATATGGTTTTAAAACACGGCCGTGCATATATGAGGATTTGGATTCAGGACTTTAGGCATGGCCGTGTACCTTTTTGGCACGGTCGTGTGTAGTCAATGAAAAGAAAATACCGGATTTAGGCACGACCGTGTGTCATTTTAGCACGGCCGTGCGTATTCAGTGAAAGAACTTTATTGTCAGGCATGGCCGTGCGTGCTTAGTGGAAAAATTCAAGCCTCAGACATGGCTGTACGAAATTTCCGCACGGCCAGCCGTGTGCAACCTGTTTGCGGGAAATTTCTCTTAGCTTATTGTGTATCAAATTCTTAATCTTTCCTTAATTAGTTCTTGAGAAGTATTACATGTAGTATTATATTAATAATTGCTTATTGAGTTGCAAGCTTATTCCTTTACAAATTATATTTTACATGACTATTAGGCTAAGCTAAAAGCTTGCACTAGAGTTTTAGATGAACCGAACCGAGTTTGGTGTAACTGTCCTTCATCCTATATAGCATTTTGGCATGTTGTATTGACAATTTGTGTACGAGATAGTCTTATATATCTTTTATATATGGAATGATGAATTCTGTATGCACTTATAAGTATTTATTTATATATGAAAAGGTTTGCGAAAATATTTCTCATACCACGTGTTGGTGTATTGTTGTGGACACGTTTATGTGGCACTGTGAGGGTGCTACAACTAATGTTAAATGTTAATACTAATTTACATTATAAATCTGTAATTTTTGGTAACAATTACCAATTTTTAATTATATTTACTTAAAATTATTATTAATATACATTAATATCATATAATGTTACTAAAATTATATAATTTTATTAATATTAGTTTTATTAAATTATTAACATTAAAATCCTATAATAATACTAAAATTAATGATATTAACATCATACAATAGTTTTTTCATTCATAAGAATACTAAAACTAATGATACTAACATCATACAGTAGCTTTTTCATTCACATTGTGTTTTATTTAGTAACATTAAAATTAAAATTATGTAGTTTTGATTAATTTTTTTTAAAATTATATCTATTTAAGATCACCACCTAATACTAATATTTAAATTAATAAGCCAGCAAACGAGCTTGTTCACGAGCTTATTACACGAGCCTGTTCTTGAGCCTAAACGAGCCGAGCTTAAGGATGCTCAGGCTCGGCTCGTTTAGCTTATAAGCTTCAAAATAATGTTCGAGCTCGGCTCATTTAACTTAACGAATGAGCTCGAGCGAGCTTTTAATGAGCCGAACATCGAGCCACTCGCGAGTGGCTCAGCTCAGTTACACCCCTAGTCAGAGCCAACTAGCTAGTTCTTTACTTCAGTAAACTCAGATGAGTGGATAAGCATATAACCTTATTTTATGAATATATATATATATACATACACACACACACATACACACACATATATATGTGTGTGTGTACAAAAATGTTAAAGTATATAAATTATTTTCTATGATATAAATGATGTTTCCTGACAAATAGTTTTTATTAAATATTACCTTATTATTATTGTTTTATAAATTACTTAGCTTATGTAACAAAAATTGGGAACATATAGCAATATGTTTGTTATTGATATAGCTAAAGCAATTTAAAACAAAAATGTGATTGTTGTTATTATTATATACAACGACTATGTTTCAGTAGTATATTGATACCTAGTATCAGCTAAATACTCAGCTAATATATTTTTATTAGCAGTTTGATAAATATGAATGCTTTGATTTATAAACAAATTTGTATACTCGTGATATATATATATATATATATATATATATCAGCAATATTACTCAGCAACTGTTTTAGGGATAGTGCTTGGTTGTACATATAGCCTTAGCAACATACAATCGGGTGGTTGTCCCTTGGGGGCAGCTCTGCGTGTATATATATATAATGTTGAGATAAGACACCAGCCATCACGGTGTAATATATATATATATATATATTAACAATATTACTCAGTAACTATTTTGGGGATATCGCTTGGTTGTACATATAGCCTTGGGAGTGTACAACCGGGTAGTTATCCCTTGGGGACAGCTCTGCACATGCGTATAATTAGAAATATATATACACTTGGGCTACTCAGCGTCATCATGTGCCCAATGTGTCAGCAATCAGCATAATCTTTTAGTTATACATTTAATGAGTATAGGGATTAAAATTATTATGAATGCTTTCTCAGTTTTATAGTAACTATGTAGCTAAATTGATATAATATTTCAGTTACTAGTAAGTTAACTTATTAATAAATCATAAGTATTCTTTCAGTAGCTTTATAACTTCTATCGGAGTAGTTCTCATATAATTATATAATTATTAAACAAAATAGATCATGTTCCCCTTTTATTTTATATTAGCCACTCATTGAGTATTTTATACTCACCCCCATTTAATTTTAAATTTTACAGATCATTTGGAGAATCAGTAGTAGACTGTAGGACCTAGCTTTGCTTTATCTCATCCAGTATCCAATGGAGGTTGTGCCAAACATCGTAGTATTTTGTTCTTTTGGTCATATTTAAGAGTACTTTATCATGTAGTTGATAAACTTATTATTGGCAATTGAAGATGTTTTAAGGAGATTTTGTCATATATTAATATAATAATTGTATATCCAGTTGGTTTAAATATTAAAATTATTAGTAATATAAGTGTATACATTATTCTATTCATAGTTTTAGCATAGCCAGCTATCAGCTAGTCACACCTACTCTATAGCTAGCACCATTTATCAATCAACTTTTTACTACCCATTAATATTCTAAATTAGTGGTAGTGCTAATAAGAAGTTGGGTTCCCATTAATTGATAAGATTTGTTAAAAGGTCTTAAACCCATTCTAGTAGATGTACTCTTTACTAAATCTCTCGAATTTCCTTTAGTAAAAGGGTTCACTGAATTCTTGCAAGATTTCATATAAACAATTGTCACAATTTCAACAACCAGTTATTTTATATACTCACGTCTTAAACTAATATGTCTAGATTGTTTATTATAAATTTAACTAAATGCTCTAGACATTGTAGCTTGACTATCACATTATAAAAGAATGGCTAGCATTAGTTATGGCCATAACTTAATTTCCAATAAAAAATTCCTCAGCCATTCTACTTCCCTGCCTACCTGCCTACTTCCAAGGCAATAAATTCTAATTCTATGGTTGAATGGGTAATACATGACTGTTTCTTTAATGCTTCAGAAACATCTCCACCACCAAGTGTCCAACCTGAGATGGATTTATTATAACTTACACTAGTTATCCATCCATGTACCCTTCTAACACAATCAAAAAGCTATTATAAAATAGTGCTAAATTTATAGTTCTTTTTAGATGACCAAAACTCTTGCTATTGCTTTCCATTGATCTTTATTAGGATTGGTTATGTATATTGACAATTTAGATATAGCAAATGCAATATTCGATCTAGTACAATGCGTAGCATATATCAAACTTCCTATACTGCTAGCATATTTAAGTTGCACTATAGCTCTACTAGAATTCTTAGTCAATTTAGTAGAAACATCATAGGGAATATTTTCCTCTTTAATATTTAATTGCTTAAACTTATTCAATACTTTCTCAATGTAAAGAGATTAATAAAGAGCAAAACCCTCACTATGTCTTTTAAGTTTCACACATAAGATAGTATCTACCTCATTTAAATATTTGATTTTAATTTGTAAGGATAGATTTTTCTTTATTTCAAGGACACCTTTTAAATTTGTACGAATAATAAGCATACCATCAACATAAAAACATATAATAACTCCATATTCCTCTATAAACTTAGAATATATGAATTTGTCATAATTATTATGCTTAAATCCATTTTTTAAGACTACAGTATTAAATTTTTCATGCTACTATTTCAATGTTTATTTTAATATAAATAAGGATTTGATTAACTTACACAATTTATTTTCATTTTTTAGTAAGGCAAATCCTTTGGGTTGCTCCATATATACTTCTTCATCCAAATCTTCATTTAGAAATACCATTTTGAAGTCGATTTGATGTGCACATAAATTTTATAAAGATGTCAAAGCTAAAAGAACTATGATAAAAGTTATTCTCGCAACCGGAGCATATGTATCAAAATAATCAATGCCTTCTTTTTTCTTAAAGCCTTTATCTACCAATCTAGCTTTAAAGGTTTAAATAAAATCATTGGTGTTATGTTTCCTCTTAAATACACATTTACAACCAATTGGTTTAAATCCTTAAGGAAAATCAACTAATATCCATGTACTATTTGACAACAATAAATCTATTTCATCATTGATTGCCTCTTTCCAAAATATAGGATATCTAAAAGTCATTGCTTCATGAAAAAGTTTTAAATAATCTTTTACATTTAACAGAATGGGTATTTTACTAAAAACATTAGTTCTATCTCCTTCAACTAAAAAGATAAAAGTTTATAATGATATATAACCTGGATAATACTTTTTTTTACTTACTCTGTGACTTCTTCTTAGTTCAATTGAAACTTTTAGTTCTTTTCTTTTATTATTATCTATACCAATAAAAGAATTAGAATTACAGTTCAAAGTAGAAGGCAAGCTAGAAGTATTTAGTACTTTATCATTTATAAGATCATTTTTTTTACTCTTGTATTAGAGCTTGAACTTGTAGACTCATTATGAAATTTATTTTTCGTAAATTCAACATCTCTTGATTTTATAATTATATTTGACTCTATATCCAAAAGCCTATATGCTTTTGATTGTTCAGTATATCCTATAAACACACTTTTGATAGCTCTTTGTCCTAGTTTCACCATTTTAAGATTAATAACTCGATAAAAAGCTAAACAACCCGAAACTCTAAGATAACTTATATTTGGTTTTCTTCCTTTCCATAACTCACATGGTGAAACTTTTAATTTTTTAAGGGAGTTCTATTATAAATGTGACAAGTCCTTAATAATGCTTCCCCCTACAAACTGAATGACAATTCAGCACTTAACAATATGGCATTAACCATGTCAGTAAGTATTTTATTTTTTCTTTATGCCAAACTATTTTATTGTGGAGTGTTTCGAGCACTTGTTTGATGTATTATACCATGTTCTTCATAAAAAGGATGAAAATTCTATGGAAAAATATTCACCACCTCTATTATTTCTTAAAGTTTAAATTTTCATCCCCTTTTGATTTTTAATAATTAATAGCTTTATATCATTTGAACATACTAAACACTTCATCTTTATTTTTTATAAGATAAATAAATGTATCTCTTAAATAATTATCAATAAAAGTAATAAAGTATCTATTTGCTCCTCTAGTTAACTTGCTATTTAATTCACAAACATTTGAATGAATAAGATGTGATAACTCTATGTTCCTTTTTGCCTTTAGGAAAGGTTTCTTTGTCACTTTTTATTGAATACATATTTCACATTTTGTCCACATTATCCTGTTTGTATAAAATAATTCCTTGTTTATGTTAGTATAGATGTGCCCTAGGGCCATTAATGTATGTAGACATTGTATATTTATCCCTTTGGTAATAAAATATTCATTTAAATTAAAGTGTTTGTTTATTTGAGTATTTACCCTTGGTATTATATTGAATGAGTTTATTATCAAGAGTTGATAATATGAGTGACAAACTCATTCGGTACATATGCTATAAATGTTCATAGTCATTAGATTAATATATGGGTATTATTAATCCCTAAACTATCACCTCTGTCTATTTTCCTTGATCGGCCTGTGATATCGATAGTGGGAGGTAGTGAGTCTTATGCTACTTGATATGAGATATCAGAATTGACATGTGGATACTCATGTGATGGGTGGATCGAACATGTGATGTAAGATTTGTGATTGCATGGATATTCACTTTAGTCAACAATCATAATCTTGGACATAATGGTGCATATGGTCCTTTGACCTGAGGCGACATGGTCATCCAAATATGATTAGTTAGAGTTTGTTACCACTTACATACTTGTGCTAGCCACGCATGGGTATATGGCGTGTGGTGGCTCTAGTTGGTTATATGTATGGATGAGTGATCGGCCAAGATGGAATTCATTACCTGGATTGAACCGGGATAAGATCCTATGCTATCTAAGTTATTCTTGATGAATAAGTACCTGGCCAGGTCCAACTCGACTTACCCGAAAAGTATTTCGACTAGAAAAGAGTTTCTAGTAGAAGTTTTATTTTATTAACAAATGAACTTAAGATGAGGTCATATAATTGAGGCGATTAGAATTTGACTAAACCGTGACTCTAGCCAAAATAGGGATCTTGTAATGAATGGACATTTAGTGCACGGTAATTATGTTATGTGGTTCTTGTGGATCTACATAAAGCATTCATTTCTAATTGGGTAGTCGTGATATCTATGTTAGGGGTCACTCACGACTTATGGGAACTAAATGTGATTAATTGGAATTTTCACATTTAGTATGGAAAGGTGTTTCCATGATATTAAATGTTAATATTATTTCCCATTGCCATTTAGACTTGAACCTAGTAAGTCACACACATAAAGGTTGTACTGGGAAGACTTATATTAATTCGATTATTAATTAAAGAATTTAATTAATTAATTAAATTAATTGAATT
>CATIWO010016471.1:0-32521 GCA_949673435.1 Macaranga tanarius | reverse complement strand
CCAAATATCCACTTTGGTCCTTAATGAAATGCTTTTCTACCCATCTAGTCCTTAAGCTTATTTTTATTTCAATCAAGTCCCTCTCTACAATTCTATCACCCTCTTATCTTAATTAAAAACAACTATCTAATAAGCATAAATGGTATTTAATATGACACACACACGTGTGTTAGAGGGGCGGGTGTTACATCTCGGCATCTCATAATATCTGCCCAGGTCATCGTCACCATTTATGATATTGAATTATAATATCAATATCTAGTATTGTAAGAAGTGCACATCTCATCCATACACACAACAATCGCCATGTTACTTTACATCAAGTAACATAAGTTTGTCTCAAATTTCTATCATGATAATAACACACATATTTCAAAGGTAATATAAATTACCATCACTAAGTCACATAAACAGATATTTATTAAAAAAAAAAAAGAAGAATTCAAAGGTATAAATAAATTAATAACTACTTACTCAAAATGATTCCCAACTTAGAGTGCAAAAGACTCCTCTAGTTGGCCCCACCTCCTCTAACTTCCGGTTCTCCTAAAATTTCATAATTTAACATCATGAATATATTATTCACTCACTATATTTTATCAAATAAACATATAAACAAACCCCTTAACCCTTAAATTTACCATATATCCAACATGCAAGAAAAACCACAAAACAACATATACAATAATGCTGGCAGGTTTGATATATGAAGTTCAAAATGCTCTCAAAAATTACAAACACATTCTATAACCATAATATTTTTACAGACTCTGTATTTATGAGTCTACTTTCATTTCCAACTAGAATCACACAATTTTCACATATATATAATTAATTATGAAATTTTTAGCAATATCAGGTCACTTAGAGTGGATAGACTGAGCAATAAAATATCTGGTCCTATTCAATCATCCTAACAGTAGATTTAGTTCAAACTCAAAACATGAAAGTTGTAGTGGACTCTTTATAGTTTTTTTAAAATCAAACGAAACTTGATTTAGAGTTCTACATTTTAAGTTATGATACAAACACAGAGACTAAAGTTTCAGAAAAACAGAGCACGAATTTTTGTAACTTAAATCAACTAAATACATAAATAACTTACCAAAAGATGTACTTGAACCTTGAGGGTTGATGATTATAGCCTAGACCCCCAATTCTTTCTACCAAATCAGTCTCTTTCTCTGAACTAAATCTCTAGTTTTTCTCCAAAGAAATGAGTGCAACTACCTAATTTCCTAACAAGCTCATACACACACCTAAATGCATGGCCACGTTGAATAGAAGAAAATTCTAGACAAAATTTGTAATATCTATCACCAAAATATCCACTTAGCTCCTTAATGAAATACTAACCTTCCCAAATAATCCTTAAACTTTTAATTGCTTCAATCCAGTCCTTGCTTCCTTTTCAATTTGGTTATAATCAATAGTTTCTAATCCCTTTAATCCTATAACACCACACACTCTCAACCTATCCAATAAATCATATATAAATTCAACTATTAATTTCTCCCAATATGCATAAAATTCACATACCCATGCATATATGCTTACTAATGCATTATGTCCATCCTTAACCAATGAAATTAAATAAAATGCATGATAAATGTATGTTATGTTTTACGGGTGTTACAATTCTCCCCTCCTTAGAAACTTTCGTCCCCAAAATTTAATAACTCATCACCTTCTGGAAAAAGATATGGATATTTCTGTCTCATGTGTTCCTCCACTTCCCACGTTGCTTCCTAGGATGAATGATAACTATGCCAATGGTCCATCCTCTCGATAATCTCATAAGGTCCAATATATTTCGGACTCAATTTTCCTTGTTTATCAAAGCTCAAAATCCCTTTCCATAGGAATACCCTTAGGAAAACCTTCTCTCCTACTTGATATTCCATTTCCCTCTGATATTAGTCTATATAACTCTTATGTCGATCTTAGTTGCTAAATGTTGTTTTAAAGTTGTTTTAAGCTTTTTTGTCCATATATTTTTTTTTGCTTGTTTTGAATTTTTTTTATAACTATATTTTTAATTATTGTATTTCTTTAAATAGTATAAATTTTTATTTTTACAACCCAAAAAACAACCATACAAATAAAAAATACCCAAAACAATCCAAAAATAACCACTTAAACAAAAAATACACAAAACAACCCAAAAATAACCACTTAAACAAAAAAAAAATCCGAAAAAAACCATAAAAACAACCATATAAATAAAAAATAGACAAAATAACTATTTAAAAAATACCTACAATAACTATATAAATAAAAAAAACCCAAACACAACCCCAAAAATAACCATTTAAACAAAAATATCCAAAATAATCTAAAATATAACCATTTAAACAAAAATATTCAAAACAACCCAAAAACAACCATATAAATAAAAAAACCCAAAATAACCCCAAAAACAATCATTTAAATATAACTTATTATAAGCGGTGGGGCTCAGCGCGCCCAAGTATTTGGCGACTACGGCACTGTGCTGGCTCAGGGTCTGCTAGGAATATAATCTCAATCCTTTTGGGCCTGGATCGAAGAAAGGAGTCGTCACTCGGGTGAGATCCGGGATACTTTTACAACAACTAGATCCCACGGAGGGAGCTCAACAACCGTCCTCAGAGACTAGGTCCAGAAACTGGGTATGGACTTTCGGAATATCCACCCGATCTTGCAATCGGCCTCCATTCGTATTTTGTATTTTATTATTTTTAATTATTTAATTATCTCCTTAATTACATGTAAAGTACAATTTAACCCAAACAAGTTCCAAATTTTAAATTTAGTCCAAGTTATTAATTAATTAATTTACATGCAATTTGGCCTAAATTTTGTCACAATCATCACATTTAATCCATCCACAATCCAATATACATAAAATAACAACATAATTAAAAAAACACACAAAGAAATGAGGGAATGAGAAATGAATTACAACCCTTTAAACACAGAACCATAAAATCAGAAAGAAGCTAAAATTAAAAATTAATAACTCGTGGGCTATTAATTATTTAAGCCTGTAAAATAAGCTATTGATCAGTCCTGACAAGCCTACAAAAAATAAAAAGGTTAGTGTACAATAAAAATAAAATATGAAATATGAAATATACCACAAAAGGACACCTGGAATGAATCCAGGCAGCACATAGGCGGCACCTTACTAAGGCGATGGACTTTCGCCTAAAAGCGCAGAGGCGGCGCCTCTGCGGTGAGGCGTCGCCTCTGCAGTCCCTATTTCACAGATAGAATGTAATCAATCCTAAATATACATACATGTATTTTGGGGTTTTAATAAATCATAACATGCTCAAGTTTGACAAAATAATCAAATATGGAAGAAATTTACAAATTTATACATAGGAAATTATTTAAATTAAAAAGAAAAAAAAAGAAAATAATAAATGAATAATATAAAGGATTTACTGTTAAATTAGTTTTACCCTCAAAAAGGTGGTGATAATTGTTAGGGAAGCTCCAAACAGTGTAGAATCTGGATTCTGGCTTTCAATCTCAGAGAACAAATACAGCTTCTTTTTGGTTTCTTCTTTTGAGTTTTTTTCTCTACTTCTGCCCTTTTTCTCTTCTGCCTTTTTTTCTTTGTGTGATTTTTTTTGCTGGCTTTCTCCCTCTCAAATGCCTTCTCCTTTTTCTTTATTCTCTCCTCTCTCTCTCTCTTCCCACACTTTTTCCATAATCTGCCCCTCTAAATTATGTTCCACAGGAATGTGGTTTTTTTTTATTTTTTTTAGCAGACAACATTTAGACGCCACCTCAGCGATGAGGTGACCGTCTTAGTGATGAGACGATGCCCATCAGAAATTTTTAATGGGCTAAATGGGTCGTGGGCTTGTCAAATATGCTAGAATCTTAAACTTTACACTATTAGGGCTCATTTTACTTGAACTTCATCATTGGGCTTCCGTTCTTGGGCCGGGCCAAACTATGTGTCAACAGTTTATCCCCCTGCTTTTTAAAAATCGAAATGCAAGCAATGTAATGAGATTTACGATAAAGCACATGCAAGCATTGTAATGATTTATGAAAAAGTATGAATGCAAACAATGAAAAAAAATTCCAATCTTCGGAGTGAGATGTATGAGAAAAGATTAAAAATTTTAGAGCCGGATGTCCGAAAAAGATTTTGATTTAGTTCCGTCAACCTTAATGTTCAAAATCAAGAGGCTTTCAATTAAAGAAAATAGTCTCATACCATCAACCTTGATGTACAAATTAAGAGGTTAGAGACTTACCGCTAAGGTTTTTGTCGGTCAGCCTTGGAGTTAACTATCCAAGAGGACATCCAAAACCAGTTCCATCAACTTTGATGTTTAAAAATATTAAGAGAATTTTTAAAAATAACTTTAATCATCAGCCTTGATGTACAAAATCAAAAGGTTTTCAAAAGTAATTTTAAGTTATCAGCCTTGATGTTCAAAATTAAGAGACTTTTAAAAATTTCTTCAAACCGTCAACCTTGATGTTCAAAATTAAGAGGTTTTTTTTATTACATAAAAGCCTTATAACTACTTTCGGTGTCAGGCGAGGTCAAAAGAATAAGCTATATAGCCACTTCGGGCATCAGGCGAGATCAAATAAAATGAGCTTTATAGCCACTTCGAGTATCAGGTACGAGAAAATGAAATAAGCCATATAGCTACCTCGGGCATCAGATGAAATGAGCCATATAGCCACCTCAAACGTCAAATAAAAATAGATGAATGAGCCATAAAGCCACCTCGGGCATTAAGCAGGAACAAATGAATTGAGCCATATAGCCACTTCGGGCGTCAAGTGAGGTCAAATGAAATGAGCTATATAGCCACTTCGGTTGTCAGGCAAAAGTAGATAAAATGATCCATACAGTCATCTCGGGCTTGAGGCAAAAATAGATGAATGAGTCATATAGCCACCTCAGGCATCAGGCGGGAATAAATGAATTGATCCATATAGCCACTTCGGGCATCAAGTGAGGTCAAATGAAATGAGCTATATAGCCATTCGGGGCGTCAGGCAGGACCAACAAGAATGAGCCATATAGCCATTCAAGGCGTCAGGCAGGACCAACAATAACAAGCCATATAGCCGTTTGGGGCGTCAGGCAGGATGCTATATTTTAAAAATATTTTACGGCTGGCCCACATTCAGAAAATAATACAAAACTGATGTATGAATGATTATGATCTTTGAAAGCTTTTAAAAATAATTTTGACAAACACAACCCCGTGTGATATGGAAAATATGCATTATTCAATGCGTGTATGCATGAGATTCAAAAGTAATCTTGAAAAATAATTTCATGTTAACATGTATTTTTGAAATAAAACTTTATATATATCGACTAACCAAATGCCTTTTCTATTTAGAGCTGATCTTTAGGACTAGTTTCCCCTATATCTTAGAATCCAAATTTAAAAAGTAAGTCTATCACAGACTACTATTGAGGCCTGTATTATTGAAAACAAAAGTGGAGACCCTCTAATGAATGAATTGGGATGATGACAATGACAGATGCCCTTATTTGGTTGCACTTTGAAAATGCTTCATCGGTGCAAGACCGTTATGATCGCACTCGATGTAAAAGAGATACTCCATTTGCCATAGTAAGATTCTATTGTACTTAAAGCTCACATGATTACTCTTTAGCTTAAAATTGTAACTAATTTTATTTTATGTTCCCTCTTTTGCCTAGGTCGCCCTCTTTTGAGAGTTTTCATACCTAGCTGAGTCTTTTTTTATATATAATTATTTTTCCTCTTTTGCCTAGGTCACTCTCTTTCAGGGGTTTTCAACCTAGCTGGGTGGTTACAAAATTAAGCTGATTGCCTAATGTCCATGTTGTTGTGATGTACTTGCCACTAACTATTTGATCCTCATATTATTGGCTGTTTGATGTCTGTGTTGCTACTTTATCTACTGCTAATTTAAAAAATCTATATCTGACACTTCGTGTGCTAATATCATGTCTATCATGCTTATTTTATGTGATTACTTATTCGTTATAATTATGCACGCTACATTATACCTGTTATTGATCAACCCTTTGCAGGTTTTCTAACCAAATATTTTTCAGCTCATAATTGGCAAAGATTTTTATTTTAGAATTTTGAAATTGGCAAAAATGAGTGTTGGAACATAAATTTTCAATGATTGAACAAGGATTGACTTTTTCAAAGAGGGTGGTATGAACAGGGGTTTCCTCTCCTTTTCTATTTCTCCTCCTTCCTTTCTTTTTTTTCTTTTTTTTTTCTTTTGAAAGTGACCAAATTATTTTATACAAAGAATAAACTGAGGTTTGTGATGCCCAAAGGAAAACTGAAATTCGATTCTAACATTTAACCCTTTTTATTCGATGTGGTTTCTCTCCTTTTTCTTTTTTATTTGTCTCTCTCTCTCATTCAAGTATAATATAAGGTGCACAATTATAACAAATTCACAATCATATAAATTGAGCAGTATGGCATTTATTAGTATAAAATAAAAAAGCTGCAGCAAAATACTTGTTCTAAATTATTATAGCCATAAGAGACGACAATGATAATTATTCATGAATGTTCAACTTCAAGTCGGCTTCAATCTCCACTCCAAAGTAGTAAAACTCTTCAAATTTTCTTATACCCATATTGTTCAATTTATTGGCAATGGGTGGAATGCAAGCTTCTACAGCTATGAGCAGTTGATCTGATTCTGAAGGTCTGTGCTTCATTTAAGCCAATTTTCCCCTCCATCTGGTTAGAAAGCTCATTAAGGATTCATTAGGTCCCTACTTTATATTATACAACTCTTGAAGAGAGACTTCAAACTGAGAATTTAGCCCATACTACTTAATGAAGGCTGAACATAGCTCATTCCAATTCTGTTGAACAAGTGCATCCAAGGTATAGTACCACTTAATAGTAGCTCCAGTCAAGGACATCAAAAATTGTTTAATAATTTATACATTGGTCAGTCCGGTGGGCTTTATGAAAGTAAGATACTGTCAGAGATGTAGGTGACGGTCTTCTATCCCATCATACTTCTTAATGTTTGGAAACTTAAACTTTAGGGGCAGTGGTTCCTCTTCCTCCAGATTCAGATTGGCAAAGTCATGTCTAAGCCCATGCTTCTTCATTGCAATCTACAGCTAATCTACTTATCTTTTCAGGTCTTTCATCTATTCTGGTTCAGTTGAATCTTCAACTACTTTTAGTTTCTCTTCAAGTGGTTCACCAATTATAGTTCTGGTTTCAAAATCTTCTTCATCAATAGGCCTTTTTCCTACAATCTTTGTAATTATGTCTTCACACGTTTGTCACATCTCATCCCTAAATTTCTTTAGAACCTCTTGCCTGAAAGATTCTGGATCAAAGTTGGAGGGTCCCGACATTCTGCTTCCTTATGATGTGGTCTCAATTAATTAGTTAGATTCTTGACATTGGTGGGCCAAATTACCCTTGATTTGCTTCCAAACCAAAGAGACTTTTCGGCTGTAAACAATGGAAAAAATGAATGACATGTATGCATGAAATGCAGGTTATTTATAGAAAAACTGTTTACAAATAGCAAACACAAAGTGAATCTCAAAAATGGCACCTTCCAACCTTATTTCTCTCACACAAGTATTCAATGGTGAGTTCCTTGTCCTAAGATTTTTGGTCTGGATTTTAATTATCATCAGGGGATAACAAAACCAACATACATACAAATCTCTCAGGACGATAATAATAAACAAGTAGCAAATCTTACAAATAAAAGTAAAGTCCTACATAACAGGCCATAATAAGGTGGTAGGGCCCAACCTAAAATAGTCCGTTATTATTGAGTTTGAGCTTTATTAATAAGACTACTAAATGGCATCAAACACATGCATTTTGGGAAAAACTTAGAGGAAGTTGCTAAGCCACTACATAAGCTGGGTCTAGGGTCAGGTGAAAGGCTCCCACAGCTTCATACTTTTTGTCGTCTCCCCACCCAAAGGTCCGAATGACGTACTCAATTATATTCCACTGCGAGTGATAATAACTATATACCATAACACCAGATTTGAATGAAACACAAACAGCAGAGCAATAACTATTGTCGGGTTATTTAGGACTTAGTACACAGTGTGTGAGAATGGTGCAGTAAATGCAAAAGAAATAATTAGAAAATTGAAAATAATAAAACATAAAACACTGGAATCAGTTTCTCTATCCCTAATGGAATCACCACTGTAGGCAGCGGAGTTTAGCGCACACCTAAGTATTTGGCGACCACGACACTGTGCGGGCTCATGGCCTATTAGGAATATAACCTCAAGCCTTTTAGGCCTGGATCGGAGAAAGGAGTTGCCACCCGGGTGAGATCCGAGACACTTTTACAGCAATTGAATCCCATAGAGGGAGCCTAGCAGCCGTCCTGAGAGACTGAGTCCGGAAATTAGGTATGGGCTTTCGGAATGCCACCCGATCTTGCAATCGGCCACTGTTCGTATTTTGTATTTTATTATTTTTAATTATTTAATTATCTTTTTAATTGCATGCAAAGTGCAATTTAACCCAAACAAGTTCCAAATTTTAAATTTAGTCTAAGTTATTAATTAATCAATTTACATGCAATTTGACCTAATTTGTCACAATCATCACATTTAACCCATCCACACCATCCACAATCCAATATACATAAACTAACAATATAATTAAAAAAAACACACAAAGAAATGAGGGGAGGAGAAATGAATTACAACCTTTTACACACAAAACCATAAAATAAAAAAGAATATAAAATTAAAAATTAATAACTCGTGGGCTGTTAATTATTTAAGCCTATAAAATAAGCTATTGATCAGTCCCAACAAGCCTACAAAAAATAAAAAGGTTAGCGTATAATAAAAATAAAATAAAAAATATGAAATATACCATAAAAGAACGCATGGAATTCATCCAGGCAGCACAGTGGCGGCGCCTCATAAGGCGATGGACTTTCGCCTAAAAGCGCAAAGGTGGGCGGCACCTCTGCAGTCCCTATTTCACAGACAGAATGTAGAAAATAATAAACATGAATCTATATCAATCCTAAACATGCATATATATATTTTGGGGTTTTAATCAATCACAACATACTCAAAATTTGACAAAATAATCAAATATGGAAGAAAATTACAGATTTATGCATAGGAAATCATTTAAATAAAAAAGAAAACAAAACAAAAAGAAAAATAATAAATGAACAATATAAAGAATTTACTGTTAAATTAGTTTTGCCCTCAGAAAGGTGGTGATGATTGTTAGGGAAGCTCCAAACAGTGTAGATACTAGATTCCGACTTTCAATTTCAGAGAACAAACACAACTTCTTTTTGGTTTCTTCTTCTGGGTTTTTTTTCTCTGCTTTTGCCCTTTTTCTCTTATGCCTTTTTTTCTTTCTGCATGATTTTTTTTTTTGCTACCTTCCCCCCTCTCAAATGCCTTCTCCTTTTTCTTTTAATCTCTTCTCCCCTCTCTCTCTCTTCCCACACTTTTCCATAATCTGCCCCTCTAAATTGCGTTCCTGGTTTTTTAATTTTTTTTTTAGTAGATAGCACTGAGGCGCCGCCTCAGAACGAAGCCCATCAGAAGTCTTTAATGGGCTAAATGGGTCGTGGGCTTATCATGAGTTAGAATCTCAAACTTTACACTGTTTTTACTTATTTTACTTGAACTTTATTATTGGGTTTCCGTTCTTGGGTCCGGCCAAACTATATGTCAACACTTATATAAATATATAGAAATATAAATTTATTAATTTATCAAACATAAATTATATAATTTTAAATTTATTTATTAATTGATATAAATATAATTAAATTAAATTATACAAATATAAATTAATTAAAAATGTAAACTTGTTAAATTATTAAAATTATTTAAATCATTAAATATGAAATTATTATTTATTAAGTATTAAATTTTTTTCCAATGCACATAAATAGATATAGAATTAAATTTAATTGGCCAGTTATAATTTTTTGATTTATTTATGAATTATGAGAGAAAAGGAGTCTGGAACAAGGTTTTTTTTTATTATTAATGAAAAATGCGGGCACGGCACGTGGTTTGTTGTGTAAACGGAAGATCGTGATCATTAAGATCTGACATACTGCAACACGTGGCTATAGAACGTAGTTTTGAAAAAAAATTTCAAAAAAAATAAATAATAATTTTGAAAAAAATAATAGTCAACCGTAAAATTTGAAACCTTCTTTCTATTTGGGTTAGTTGTGAAAAAATCCCTAAAATAAATTAATTGACCAATAAGATATAAATATACTACGATAAGTGGGCCAAGAAAGGACCGGTCTATATATGTGGGCTAAGAACTTGGACGCCGAGTAGGCTCAAATGGGCCATTGGTTCAAAACCTAAAAAAGATGACGCAAGCCCACACGTATAATCCATAACGTGTTAGGGTTTCTGTCTTTCCTTCAGGTAAAAAAAAAAAAAATAATAACCCTTTTCTCTTTCCTATAAATACGCAAGCAGCGACACTTTTTTTTCATTTTTAGTTTGCTAGGGTTTCTGCTGCTCATCGACAAAAGGCGCCGTCGCCATGGGGAGGAGTAAGTTTCCTTAAACATGGCTGATATTACTCACTATGCAGAATCTTTTGCAAGTGCTTTTTTATTATTTTTGCTATCATTTGGGTTATTTTATTGATTTATTGCTATGTAATTCGTGTAATTAACGCTTTCAGGGTTGAGATATTTGTTTGGTTATTTTTGTTAAAAAGATTCATGACTTCTATCAGATTATGTGTTGGATACGGGAAGATTTGGGGAAGAATTTAATTTGTAAACTGGAGGGGGTGAATGAATGAAATAGAAGATTTAATTCATGAGAACAATTATAGATTATGAATTACAGGTTATATTCAAATATCTTGTAAATATGACAATAATGTTGTTGAGTGGATGCATATATTTTATTGATATTACTCTAAATGGATCTGTGTTATTTTTAAAATTCATGTTGTGTTATTGATGTGTTTCTTTGTGTTGGGCAAGTTTCTGTTGTGAATGTTGAATCGTAAAAGCAAGGGGCTTAATCTTGTATTTCTTCGGATTTTTGCAGGACCTGCTAGATGTTACCGCCAAATCAAGAATAAGCCATACCCAAAATCACGTTACTGCCGTGGTGTGCCTGATTCCAAGATCAGGATTTATGATGTTGGGATGAAAAAGAAAGGAGTGGATGAGTTCCCCTTTTGTGTGCATTTGGTGTCTTGGGAGAAGGAGAATGTCTCCAGTGAAGCTCTTGAGGCTGCACGTATTGCTTGCAACAAATACATGGCAAAGTATGCTGGAAAAGATGCTTTCCATTTGAGGGTTAGGGTGCATCCTTTCCATGTACTTCGTATTAACAAGATGCTTTCATGTGCTGGAGCTGATAGGCTCCAAACTGGTATGAGGGGTGCTTTTGGTAAACCTCAGGGTACTTGTGCTAGAGTTGCCATTGGTCAGGTTCTTCTCTCTGTTCGTTGCAAGGACAGCAACAGCCATCATGCTCAGGAGGCTCTCCGCCGTGCAAAGTTCAAGTTCCCTGGTCGCCAAAAGATCATTGTCAGCAGGAAGTGGTATGTTCTCAGTGTTTCTCATATCTTAACTCTATGCTAAAATTCTCATATTGTATCTTGTGTTTTATTAAGTAGCTGTGGCTGCCTTCATTTAAAAAATTAACAGTTTAATGGCTTAGATTTTCTTGCAAACATGAAAGGCTAGTATACATCAAATTAAAACTATCTTTCTGATATATATGTATGATATTATATTGTGGTGGGAACATCCAATTATGAATGGACAAGAAGCTTACTTTTTTGTGTGAACTACATGGCGAACAGCTTTGCTTGTATGGTAATGTATTGTAGTGGAAATATCCAGTTATGCATGAACAAGAAGCTTCTGAGTGTCAACAGCTTTGCTTTTGTGTGTGTCCAATTTATTGTTGACAGTGTCTTGGGAAGCTATTGTTGATAATAATAATGTACTCAGTATATTTTCTTTCTTTTAATTGTGATCCAGGGGTTTCACCAAGTTCAACCGCATTGATTATGTGAAGTTGAAGTCAGAGAACCGCATTGTTGCAGATGGTGTCAATGCTAAGGTTAGTATCTGCTTCAAATATCTCACATCTTTTTGTTCTTTTTGGTTTTAGCTTATTAATTGTCCAACTGCATGCTGTGTATACTTAGTATGCTCATTTGTATCAACTGTTTGTTTGTTGTATTGTTTAGCTGCATTATGAAGCTAATGAGGTTGTGTCTTTGTTGTAGCTTCTTGGATGTCATGGACCCTTGGCTGAACGTCAACCTGGAAGAGCCTTTTTGCATGCTTCTGCTTAGGAGTGCTGAGGAATATCGGTGCTTGAATTGTTCATGTCTGAGGATACTTGAGTTCTGCTATCTCTATTATAATATTTCTAGCGTACTGTTTAAGTTTATTTTTAGCTGGTGTGGATCTTTTTGGGATTTCTATGGTTTTAAATTTTTGAATGGAAATTGATACCTTACCTGATTGTTGTATCATTTTTATTTTAGCTTGTGTTTATTGTGCCAATTGAGTTCAAATCCATTTATAAAACGGTTTTAGGAATCAATAGCTGAAAAAGCTCTTAATTCTTGTTAAATGATAGGGATGCTAAGGATTTTCTAGAATTCATAGAATATAAACATGATGTCCCTAATGCATAGCAACTATTAAGTTTTGAGCCATCTGTTTTCACATATCAAGTATTCATACGTGGTCATAAAATCTCTCATTTTAGATTTGAGCCACCTATGTTTAAGCATATCCAGTACTCATGAAATTCAACTCAAATTTGAGCCGACAGGTCCTGATATGCCCATGCTCAGTTCAGAACCTCATGGTACAATTTGCCTTCGACTGTGGTTCACATACGCACAATAGTAGCCTTTTTAACAAACCAGAGTCATTCTTATGCAATTACAACGGTCTGTAGAGTTCAATGATTTTTCTTCTGATAGTCCTCTTATCCTTATGTTCTTACTGATCATCTCCGGTCCCATGGTTTTCCGGGTCTGATAGCTCCATGTTCACTTACTAGTTAACACCAATTCAGAGAGTATAACAGTGCTAATTTTGTACGTTCATAATATTCTGCTAACAACCTCTTAGGTTCCATTGTTACAAAAATTGATGGGTGTCATATAGTTAGTCACAATCTTGGTATTTAGACTAGGTTCCATTGTTACGAAAATTGATGGGTTTCATATGGTTCGTCACAATCTTGGTATTTAGACTAATCAGAATGGGAGGATGTTTTCCGACTAATGGTCACTGTATCACTACAATCTCTTTAATGTCGCTCTTGTAACTTCTTTCCCTCATTTCTTAACTCTCACGCAAAATACACACTTGGATGTATGGTGCTTTATGGCTGACAACTACGTAAATGCATGCACTTTGTGAAACCATTCTTGCTTATTTGGATGCTAACATGTAGTCTACTGTCTACTATGATACTTATTGCTCCCCATGAGTTGTTACTGCATCTTGGTTCAAATTTGGTTCTTTGGTCAGTCAAATAGCAAGCCTCAATCTTAATATTTGATGGAGGAGCATTATTTGTAAATGTTGTAGCAAAACTACGTCGGATACAAAGTTACTGTTTTTGATCTGTTCATGTCTGACTATCTTCTTTAATCCTTTGATATTATTAATGCCAGATATGCTTTTGGCCTTTAATTCTGTCTCATGTTGCACAATTCTAGGCATCTGTACTGTTGTCATCCAAACGCATTTGTTATGGATCGAATTCAATTAGCTGACTTGTTCACGGAGGGATTGCAGAAAACAATGTTTAAAGACATTAGAATCAAATATTTTCATAGGCTTCCGCATTGCATTACGATTAAGAGGCTACAATATTGTTATACTTGCGCTTGAACATAATCATAATTGCTGATGTAAACTTGACTCAACTTAACCGTACCCCCACGCCTCTATAGATAGCTAATGCAAGATACTCAAAGGACAAGAGTCATTGACGTTGTTATGAACTATTTTTCAGCCAACAATAGAATGGTAATTTTGTCAAATCAGAAAATTTGTACGTATGACAAATGTTATTATGGGGAATCGGGATCTATCCACACCTAGTCGGCATTCTGATTCTACCAAGTTTGCCAGAACCACTCATTTGAATACTTTTTTGAGGTTGAGACACTTGATTAAACAGAATAATGTCTTAACACAAACACTGTTTCACTGTTTCTGCAATTTTTCTAACTAAATATGAGCCTTCTCAATAATACCTGTCTGATAAACTGAGCAAAGCAGCATTACATATATATCTAAACAAGGAGAAAGTAAGAATTAGAAGATACCATTGTGCATAACTGACAATATTAAACATCAATTTGAGTTAGAACTAAAAGTCATTTCGAAGTCGTATGCCTTACAGAAAATCTGAGTAAATGTGCTCCACAAGTCTCCTAATACTTACTTTCTAAAAAACCTTGGTGCGGGTTTCTTTCTTGGTTTGTATACGCGTTTTTCTTGTTTCTTCTTTTTGTCAACTGAAATTATCTCCTTTACTTCTTGTTTATCGTTAATGTCAACCGAAATTACCTCCGTTTTGCTAATTGATTCACCCTTCTTTTTGTCAACTGAAATTACATCATTTTGTCTGCCTGATTCACCCTTCTTATCCTCCTTGTCAGCTGAAACTACCTCTTTAGGAAGAAAACCATTTTTCTTAATTGCATCTGCGTTCTCTGATATTCCTTCATTAGATATCTCATTTTGTGATTGAGGTTTTCGAGTATCAGATAACTCCTCAATCTTATTTGCCTCAACTTTCTTTGACTTTTGCATCTTACCTGAAGGTGGAGCAAGCTTCTTTCGCTCTTTGGATGCTTTCTCTGCTGTAGATCCTTCTTTGTCTGCAGTATGCGTATGAGCAGATGGCAATGATGATATTCTAAATGTGTAAACCTGTAGAGCACTGGAGGTTATTAAACTGTTTATTTGATGTTTCTACCTGAAGCAATATGAACAAGCTGTCACGTATTTTCCACTTGTACATACATGCACAAGCACTTCATGGAACTTCATATATGTTCAAAACAGATAACTAGAAAATTGTGATGCAGAATAAAAGAATTACACAAAACTTCCTAAAACTAAAGCCTAGAACTTTAAACCAAAGAATGGCAGTTCTTGCTGATAGCTTCTCTTAATTTAATCAGATCTGGAAAAAGGATGTTGGGTACAAAATACATAACTGGAAAGAGATTTTACCATAGCAGACCTTTTCCTATCTTATCTTCCAGAGATGAAAAAAAAAGGTCATATGAGATTGTGACCATATATATTGACAATTAGTTTGTAGAAAGCATGCAACAATTTTACACATGTACTTCTAGAAAAATGCCTAATGTCACCCTGAACTTTTATTTGAACCCATTACATACCTCAAATCTATTTTCTGTACGTTGAAAAACTCATTTAAAAATCTTCCACAAGAAAGTATTTTAATTTTTTTAAATGAAATAAATAAATTGCACAAGAAGATATCTTTCGTAAGTTGAGACATAAAATGGTTTCGTAAGGCATTTGAATGTTATAAAGCATGAACAGAAGGGTTGTAATAGGTTCGGACAAAAAGTTCAGAGTCATCAATTTTTTCCTGTAAGAAATAAGGGCAAATTTAAATATTCCGCTGATTGTAAACAGCAGGTTCCATTTTAGAAAGTATAATCATATTTAGCATGAATAAATTTATGAATTATGATGGCCAAATGAATTTCAGTTCAACCATCAAAAATTTTTCAAGGAAAAAAAACAGATGTATCAGTCCAAATTATCCAAGAAAGTGAAGTAGGTTGGGTTTCACAACTGTAATCACAGAACAAAATAAAGCAGTAAGAATCAGAACTCTTTAAGTCATGGACACATTAATGCTAACCAAATTAAGTATAGCCTTCATATCTAGACCTTGAACTTATTATTTCAACAACAGGTTTCTCATATGAGCAAACAATGGACTTGAGACTGCAAAAAATTAGCTAACAGCAATTTACTCGGGAGAATTAGGAGTTAATAGGTCCATTGAGACAAATAACATTTAAGTAATTTTTATTTTTTAAAATAAGAGAGACTCAAACTTAAGTTGGTAACCATGTTAAACACTGCAGCTACCACAAGGGTAAACATTTTTCAGCATGTTGCCAACTTCAACTGCTAAAGTGTTAAAATTATAAATTAGAGAATTAGATCATGATTGCTGACAAGCTTTAATGCATAAATCCATGTTCATAAACTAAACTAGTGTATATGATAGGAGGAAGCATGTCATTGTCCAATGATTCATTAAGTTGTAACAACTGTTGAGAACCTGATGCAGTTGTTGTATATTCCAAGGTTTCAGTATTTTTGCCTAGAATATATATTGTTTTCTTGTGGAGAATGCAATTCAAGAAGCAAGATTTTTTTTAATGTATCTTAAGTTGTATATTCCAAGGCTTCAGTATTTTTGCCTAGAATATATATTGCTTTCTAGTGGAGAATGCAATTCAAGAAGCAAGATTTTTTTTAGTAAATAAGTACAAAAAAATACTCTGTGATTAAGCGTTTTTTCACTTAAAGGACTGTGGTATTTTTCGTAATATTTAAGGGTATGTGGTTTGATTTTACTTGTATTTTAGTATCCTACTTAGTAATATTATTAAAAATATATCATGTAATGATAAAATAATATGAATATTTAATAGTAAAATTATTTACTAAGTGATATATCATTCAACTAACTAAAACAAATTTACAAAAAATAAAAAAACAAAATGTATTCTTTATTTTATTAGGAATAAAAACAAATAGTTTTTAAAATAAATTTATGATATTTCTAAAAGTATCTAAATAGTCATATTGTTGGTAAATCATATGTAAACCATTTTTATTAGTGAAATATGGTGTTATATTAATATTTTATTATAAAATAATAACAATATTAGTTGAGAGGATATTAAAATGTTAGAAAATGAAACCATATACCTCTAAATATCACGAAAAAAATCACAGACCTATAAGTGAAAATGCGCCTAACCACCCCTTTTTTTAATGTATCTTAGTTAAAAGAAACTCCAATTTGGACTTATAAATGGGGTTGAGTTCATCTAAACACAAAATCAATTGGTTTGTGTTAAGATCCAATCTACACTACCCAATGACTTAAACAAGATAACACAAAACTAATTGGCTTGTGTTAAAGATCCATTTTACACCACTTATAAACCATTTCATTTATGTATAATTTTCCAACGTGGGATATATTATCCAACACCATTATATATAACTACTACTATAATTATATATAGCTACTATTATAATACAGGTGTAGAGCAAATGAGGGATTGGTCTAGATGTGATCTTGGTGGAAAAACTCTAACAATATCAAATCAACCCACACACGTTCAAAAAAGTACCAAAATTCATAGAATAAATAATTAACAATAAAAAATAAAGATAAAGAAAGAAATTTTAAATTCCTTTGAATCAACCAACCCAAACTTTAGGTATATTAAACTTAAGACCCTTCGTTATAAATTGATCAAGATAATTTAGAGTGTTTTCCACTACACTCTAGAATAAAGAAAAGAAAGAGAGTGATAAAGAATAAGGATGGCCGCCACAAACAATTAGATTGATAAGGTCAATCTAGTTCATGCAAGAACCAAAGGAAATAAATTCCTAAAAATTTTATTGATCTCAAAACTTAATTGTTTTTACATCAAGAATTATGCTTATTTATGGGAAAACAAAGGCTATGATAATCCTATTAGACTTAGGACTCCTAAACTTAACCCTAAAAACTAAAATAGGAATCAAAATAATGAAATTATAATTAATTCGGATTTGACTCAGAACATGCAATACGGCCGTGTTCAAACCCCTAAAAATAAGCAATGCTGAACATGGGCAGAGACATGGGCGTGTTGCAGATTGTGTTCCAGATACAGGCACAGACATGGGTATGTCCCAGGGTGTGTTCCCTACTAGACGTTTTTAGCACCTCCAACACGGCCGTGTACGTCGGGATACGGACGTGTTTTACCTAAAACTCCATCAAAGCCTTAAAAACTCACCAATAACACATTAACAAGCCTTGGTGATGATTCCTCCACTTTGACATCTTCAAAATGCATACTTTCCTGAGCTAGAAGGTTGCAAATCAACTTGTTAAGTGCCAAATTAGCATGTTTGACTCAATTCCTTGACATTGGACTTCCAATTCCTTGTAAAGGATCATTTGACCCTCTTTGTTGACTTTGACTCTCATCAGGTCTAGTGGCCACTTCTTTTGAGGGCGTCCTGATGTGCATGGCACAAATCTTGTTATTGTTGATTAGTGGAATTAGTTTCCACCTGATTTTAAAATCGGAGGACAACCTTGTGTTGTTTAGTCCATTAGTGCTGAAGTCAATTAATTGACCTCCATTAATCAGAGGGTATGTTGTGCGGTCTATTAGTGCTGGAGTCATTTGACCTCTCCATTAATTAGTAAAAAATATAATGTAAAGAATGTGTGTGAATGGAATAAATTTCAATTCCAACAAACCCTTTTAAGTTTACCTAGTTTTTTTTTCTCCTTTCAAATTAAGAAGAAATTGTATAACAGCTTTATTGGTCCTCAAAGACTACAAAAAAGTTTGTTCTTTTTGTTAACTGTTTAATAGATAAGGCTTCACTTCCAACACCACTTGTATTTTGAAGGAAAGAGTGACAGTTTTTGGTCAATACAAAATGAAGACTTTCACTATGGTCTGAAAATCTATGGAAGGTGGTTGAGAACGGCTACATGCCAACACCACTTTCAATAATCCTACCTAGGCGTATATTAAAAGGCAAAGAGATGAATCAACTAAAAGTTTCAAAGAACTACATTTCATTCACTCAGTTGATAGGGTACATTGTCCTACAAATCAAGGGAGCAACAACAGCAAAGGCAACTAGTGGCTAAAAAAAAGCCAGTGATCAATACACTTACACTATTGCTAATTATGACCACAAAAGAATAGATACTTATTTTATCGCCAAATTATAATTTTAATGCAATTAGTTTAATTTCAGAGAACCTTCTTTGATATCTAGCATGACCTCAAATAATATCTTAAGTTAAATGGTCTTTGTCGGACCCATTGCTTACCATGCCACCCCTTTCTCAAGTGAAGCCATGTTGAATTTTCAAGGAACTATTACATGAATTAAGCTAATGGTAACAAAATTAAAACTTGATGACAATTGTAACAAATTAATACTTTGTTGGCAACTTAGATATACTCTTCAATAGGAATTTCAAGGCTTAAAAAAGAAAAGGTTTACTAATTTGTGAAGTTTGGTTAAAAAAATGCCATCCAGTATTACATTCCAAAGCTGGTTATGCTGGTCAACAAAATGAAGATTTATGGAGAGAAAATCTTAGATAAAAATATGGTGAAGAATGTGCTCATAGTTATAGCTTCACCTAACTAATTTAAGTATGAATTGTGGCCATTTATGAATCTAAAGATCTAACAAAACAATAGGTCAATGAACCCATTGGATATGTAGGAGCTCAAAACCAAAGAATAATCCTAAATTGAAATTTTTTTAATGATGCTTTTCAAGCAAAGCACAAGTGCAGAGACACATCCTCCTAGAGTAAGAATCATGTGAAGAAAAATATCCTTCATGTAGTCTTGGTAATCAGATCAACCATGCCAGTACATAGGATTTCAAGGTGCTTCTGATGTAGGTATGCAGAAAAGACTTATCGATCCAAGGACGTAAGGACAACCCAACATAGCGCAAGAAAATGACAAGTTTCTGTTTTGAAAAAAGAATAATAATTAAAAAAAAAAAAAAAGGGTAGATGAAGGGAAGGACATCAACACAAGAGAAACTCAAGAGAAAGGAATTTTAGCTAGGAGTGCACCAAAAATCTTAGTCAAGGCTCAAGAGTGTTAGAAAGAAGTGCTCCTGGATCAATTTCAGCAATCTTGCAAAGATGGTGCTCTGAGAATCTAAGTAAATTTGGAGTCTTCAGCAAAAAACATCAGGGAGGAGTGATCAAGAGAGGATGCAATTGCAGCAAACTCTTAAATTAAAAGTTTTCCTTGTTCTACATTCCTACTACCAGAAAATACAATTCTAGACACTTGAAATTTTGAATATATCAATCTAATAAAAGAAAAAATAATCTGCTAGTTGAGGTTAGCCAATACCTCTTTCTTTAGGTAAATTTGATAGTACATAAACTAACTTAAATTTTCATTTTATCATATCGTATATCTAATGCTAAAAATGAATGTACGAGTGAGTGAATGTACAACATACCTTAAACCTGTCTGGCTCTGCCAATTCAAAAACAACTGCATCACCGTCATCTAATTTATGATCCAATGCAAATGCCCTCCAACCACCACTAAGCCCCGTCCTGCTGCCCAGATATTTAGCATCATATGTTGAGCCATTTTCATCCTCAAGTATTATGTCCAAGTCTTTTTTTGGAAGATGATCCTTGCAAAATTGTGTAGGAAGGCCCTAAAATGTAAAGAAGAATGAGTGAACTTGATGTCTTACTAGCCAAAAATATCATATCATAAAGAAAAAACCTTCTTCTCGACTCACCAACCAAAAACAGCTATAAACATGAGATCGAACCATCGATTTCACGAAAGATGGGTTTCCAGATTTTAGACTGCTTTGAAATTCCTCTCCAGCTTTAAGAGCTCGAGTTCGATCTTCATAAGATGCAAGTTTAACTTCATCCAATGGCCTTGCAACATAGCTGAAAAATTCAAAGAATTATTGCCACAATTAGTAATGCACTATTTATATGAAAATAATGTAAAATGTACCTCACAAAGAAAGAAAAAGAAAATCCACCTCACCTTGCCCATGATGTGGAGCTTGATTTATACCTCTTTCGCAGAGGTGGAAGGTCAATGTCCACCTGAAAGCAAGAGAAATTAATTGCTATATCAAGTTTTTAACCACTCTATCTCCATAATCAAATAAGAATGCATCATACTTACATCATCACTATAAGAAGCAACTGCATTTCGAGTGCGAGAAGAGCGTCTTGGTTCAAATACCTCAGCATCTGCTGATTTTGGTTTTGAAAGGCGTGGCTAAGCACAAAAGGAAACTTGGTGTCACGTTCAAAAACCAAGTTGAATAACACACTCCAAATAATATCACAAATTACTTATAAATTATTTTTCTTCAATAACAATAATTGGGACGAAATTAAAGAACAGAACTTTACCTTGGCTTTCTTTTCACGGGTAGTGAGATCAGAGAGACTTTTTGAGATGTTTAAAATTCCCAAGTCCTTCAAAAAGAAAGAAACTCAACGAACAAATTAATCCATATAATCATACCAAAAGAAATGGAGAAAAAGAAAATGGGTAGACTGAATAGAAATGAAGAAAACAGGTAGTGGGTGGTGGTAACCTCAAATCGCTTTTTGTTTTCCTCAAGGCGTAGCTTGCGAGCCTCCTCATAAGTGTTGGAGTGACCATTTTCCGCCACCATCTTAAAAATAGTGCTAATTTAGAGGAGAAAAACAAAAATTATAATAGCAATGATGAAGAAGCAATTTTTCAGAAGGAAGAGGCAACGCAACGGGAAATTAAATGCCGAGAAACCGCGCTGTCTGTGAAACAAACGGGTAATACTTGTGGGCTTATGGCGCTTATTTGAATTTCGAAATTTTATTACTCATCAATGCCATAAAAGATATATTTTTTTTACTCAATTAATTAATAGTTTTTAATGTAATAAAATATTAATAAAATGATAATCAAATAATAAAAACTTTTTTCTAATAGTACTATTTGGTATAAATGAATACTGTAAAATTTAATAGAATTTATTTACAAATTTAATTAGTGTATTTAGTTTCAATTAAATTTTTGTAAAATTTATTTGTAACTATTCATAAATTTGTACAACGCGCAAACTACAAATAAAATAAATAAATAAATTTAATAGAATAACAACTAAATAAACTAAAAATAAAATATATCACACAAAATTTACTTTCTTAAATTTTATTGCTATAATTTTCTTAGTTATAATAGGGTTAATTTTGAGAATTACTATGTTAGTATTGGAATATGTATATTTAAAAAAATTAGATTTTTCAATAATTTAGAAAAAAAAAATACTTGAGTGATTTGAGGTATAAAAATAAGTACTTTAAAAATACACTTAGAATTTTAGTATTATTAGGTTAATATTGGGATATATATATATAATAGTGTTTTAATTAAAAAATAAGACTAAATAACTATTATAAATTTTTATTTTGAAATTTTTTAAGAAAAATTATAATTTTTAATAATTTAACACATAAATTTATATATATATATATCAACTTTTAAAATTTGTAGCACTTATTATATATATATATATATATATATATCAACTTTTTAAATTTGTGGCACTTATAAATAATAATTAAATCAAATTTTTAAATGAATTTCATTATTTTAAGCCATATTTTTCATATGACTAAAATACCCCTTTATCTTTTTTTTTTCTTAAGATACTCCTATCATACAAATTACAATACTAGTTTAAAAAGGTATTTTTGGTCAAATCACATATTATTTTGAATTCTAAACTTATATCAAATACAATACAATAAAATATAAAATCTATTTTAAATAAATTTTATAAAATATTTATTTAAACCAAATAGACTACATTAGTACAAATTCATCTTTAATTAAATTTTATTTAGAATTTATTTGGAAAAAAAATGGATTTTTATTGAAATTAAATCAAACTCTACCTAATTTTCTTTCATGTATGTTGCGTGCAACTAAAATATTTATTACATGTTCAATTCATTTTAATTTCATTTATAATTAAAAAGAAATAAATTATTATGAAATAAATATGAATCATTTTTATTTTATAATATACTATTATATGGATTATACAATTTTTTAAAATTTTAATTTGTTTTATACATTATGATAATCATATAATTTATTAAGATTATATTTAAAAATTAATATGTTTTCTTAAATTAATCATATTTTATAATAGTACATAAATTATTAATTATAAAAATATATTAACTTGCTTAATAATATCTAAATATCTAAATCTAAATCAAATATTTTTGAAAATTGTTTGTCTGACTTAAATCTAATTGAATTTAGCAATTATTTGAAACTTAATCCAAATTATAATAAGAGTAAAACTGATTATATCCATCTATTATTATCATTTTTTGACATTTAAAGATTTTGTTAAATGATGAACACAAGTACAAATATATAAACACAAAATAAATTAAGTTTATCCTAATACAAATAAATATTTATTTTTGTGTGATATATTTGTCAAATTTATATATTCCAAAAATAGTTTAAAAATCACTTAATTAATGTAAGATATTTATTTTAAAAGAATGTCGATAATTAGATTATAACAAAATTAAAAAATATATATGAAATATAAATTTGTAGAATGTATTAATGTACACATAGAATTTGTGTATAAAAATCAAACAAGAAATTGAAGAACAAATAGTTAACTTTATTATTAACTTAAAAAATGGATTACAATCTCTAATGTAAAATTCTTATTATAAAAAATTTAGATCCTCTAATATGAATCTCACAGCATGCATGCAGAATCACGATTAAAGGGTTGTTGTAACTTGATCTTATAAATCAAAATTTAGTTTGATTAAAATTATTATCAACAATGATCTTAAATCAAAATTGAGTTTGATTAAAACTGTTATTGATTATCTTATATTTGAAGGACATGTTTGATGATTTTGGAGAGTTTAAATCTTGAAAAAAAAAAAACAAACCTAACCGGTGGGTTGAAATAAAAAAAGTCTTGTCCTCTGACAGGTGGGGTTTGTCTTGTCTCCTGACAAGTTGTTTTTGACTGTTTTTTATTCTATTTTCTCTGTGTCCTTCTCTCAATTTGTTGTGTTTTTTTCTGCATGGTTTGCTTGTGCTTTTCATGCAAATGGAGTCAAATAATCATTCTCAGCTTTTCGACAACATTGAAGGAAAATATGCTATGCTTTCAATTACGGCCGAGGAGGAAGGTGAATTCGTGGATGAAGGTGGGGATGAGGTGTCAAGAGAGGAATTCCGATGGAGTTTAGTGGGACATTTTCTGATAACAAAGAATATTAACTTTGAAGCCATGAAAAATACGCTGGCGGCGTTGTGGCGTCCTGTGCGTGGAGTAATCATCAAAGAACTTCACCCCAATCTTTACCTATTCCAGTTTTTTTATGAGTTTGATCTGAACCGGGTAGTGGATGGTGGCCCTTGGACATTCGAGCAGAATATTCTTATCACTCAGAGATTGAAAAGTGATGAGCATCCTACAAGAGTCCCTTTGTTTCTGGTCGATTTCTGGCTCCAAGTTTTTAATCTACCTATTGGTTTTATGTCTGAACGAGTGGCCAAGCAGATAGGGAACTATGTTGGCACTTACTTAAAATCTGATCCTAGTAATTTTTTAGGTACTTGGAGGAATTATATGCGCATTCGAGTGGCTATAGATTCTAGAGCACCTTTAAAATGAAGAATGAAGATAAAGAAGGCGGGTGGGAAATGGTTATGGGCTGATTTCAAATATGAGAGATTGAAACATTTTTGCTTTATTTACGGTTTATTAGGGCATACTGAGCACTTTTGTGAGAAGCTTTTTAATACTCAGGATGGTAAGGTGGAGAGGATGTATGGTCTATGGATAATAGCTTCTAATGTCAGAGCAACTAAAAATATTGGGGAGAGATAGTTGTTGTCGGAACCGCCTTTAAAACTCATTGAGTCCGGCGACGATTCAAGAGAGGCAATGATGGTTGATCCTGCTTTTCCTAAAAATCAGCCATGTGTTACGATTAATGGCACTAATGAAGAGGTACAAGGGGCATTTTCCATAGTTAGTGTGGGAGAGGACGCTAATTGTGGAGTTTCAGTTGATGGAGTGAGTGTTAATAGGTACAGGGAAGGTAAGCAAATCTTACTAAATTATATGTTTGACAGCCAGAACGAGGATGATAATGGAGTGATTATCGCTACTACCAAACGTGTAAGGCATGACATGGAGTTTTCTAATGGGCTGGACCCTACTCAATTTGATGCTCAAAGTCCAAAAAATGAATTAGTGGTAGGTTTTGGTTCCCAGGCCCACCAGCAACAATGAGTGCCCTTGCTTGGAATTGTCGTGGGTTGGGCAACCCACGTGCAATTCAAGTTCTCAAAGATATTGTCCAAGTTAAGAAGCTTAGTATTATATTTCTTATAGAAACTTTATCTTATGCTAATAGATTGGAGCATTTAAAGAAGTTGTTAGGTTTTGAAGGTTTATTTATTGTTAATTGTATGGGCCGGAGTGGAGGTTTGGCCCTTCTTTAGAATAGTAAGGTTACTGTTTCTATTTTCGGTCATTCCCTTCAATTCATTGATGCATCGGTGAAAGAGTAGGGCAATGGAGGTTTACAGACTACTATGGTTATCCTGAAAGATCTAGAAGAACAGAGTCGTGGAATCTTCTTCGGCACCTTGCTTCTTTATCCAATATTCCTTGGGTTATCATGGGAGATTTTAATGACATATTAGATGCTTCTGAGAAAAGGGGTCGAGTTAGTCATCCTCAATGGCTTCTACAAGGTTTTTGATCTGTAATTAATGACTGTGGTTTACTTAATCTCAGGTTACAAGGTTATAAGTTCACCTAGGAATGCTCTCGGGGCTATATCAATTGGGTTGAAGAACGCCTTGATAGAACTCTTGCTAATCTTAGTCGGGCTCAGTTATTTCTGGAGGCGGTGGTTAGTTCAGTTGAGGTGACATCATCTGATCACCTTCCCATTTTTCTAAATCTATATGTATCTCATTTTGTTGCTCGATGGCGAAGGTTCAGATTTGAGAACATCTGGGTAACTAATTAAGAGTGTACTAATTTAATTTCTGCTTGTTGGGAGAAGTATAGAGGGTCTGATATTCAACACAAGCTTGCTGCTTGTGGAGAAGCTCTTATGAGTTGGGGCGGTGATTGTATAAAAGTTGTGGGGCAGCACATTAACAATCTGAGATAGAGGTTGAAAAGGCTAAGAGCTCATCGAGATGATGCAGGGATTCTTAAATTTCAGCAAGTGAATCGTGAGCACTCTAAGGCCCTTCACCAACGAGAAATTATATAGAAGTAGCGAGCCAAACAATATTGGCTCAAAAGTGGCAACACAAACTCCTATTTTTTTCACACTTATGCTACTGCTCGAAAAAAGCAGAACAAAGTTGATCACTTGATGGGTGAAGATGGGTGAAGATGGGTGCTGGCATTACAGTGAGGGTGATTTGGGAGATCTTCTTAGACTCTATTTTACAAACCTTTTTACTTCTTCGAGTAGTTCAGCTGTTGAAATCCTTGATTGTATTCATCCGAAAGTGACTAGTAATCAAAATGCGAATTTGCTCTCTCCTATTGAGGTTGCCAAAGTGAAAAATGCAGTTTTTAGCATGCAGCCTGATAAATCACCGGATCCAGACGGGTTAAATCTGACATTTTTCCAAAAATTCTGGAATGTTTTTGGTAATGATATTGTGCATTTTTGCAGACATGTGTTTCATTCTGTTCTTTTACTCCAGGATTGAATGATACTCTTATCGCTTTTATCCCCAAGAAGAGTAATCCTAAGTTTGTTACTGATCTTCGACCCATTTCATTATGTAATATGATTTACAAAGTCTTGGCAAAGGTTATGGCTAACCGTATGAAGGAGATTCTCCCTTTTATTATTTCTAAATCTCAAAGTGCATTCATAGAAGATAGACTCATTACAGATAATATTATGATGGCCTTTGAGGTTGTTCATCATTTGAAGAAGAAGAGTCAAGGCAAGAGGGGGTTGGCGGCACTCAAAATCGATATGAGCAAGGCTTATGACAGAATCGAATGGTCCTTCCTCAAATATATAATGCTCAAATTCAGTTTCTGCAAGGAATGGGTGAATTTAATAATATATTGTGTCAATTCAGTTCGATATAATATTATCCAAGACTTTGGGGATGTTGGGCCTATTGTTCTAGAGAGGGGTCTTCGACAAGGCGACCCCTTGAGTCCTTCTCTATTCATTATGTGTGCAGAGGGGCTCAATGCGTTGATTTGCTGAAGAGAGAAAGCTAGTTTAGTTCATGATTGTCAAATTAGTAGAGGAGGTCCATCAATCTCACATCTCTTTTTTGTAGATGATTGCTATTTATTTTTCAGGGCTGATATACATGAGAGTCAGGTGATTAAGAACTTGCTTCAGTCCTATGAGATTGCTTCTGGCCAGATAGTGAATTACCAAAAATCTAGTATTTTTTATAGCAAAAATGTTCCTGCCTCAACTCGTGATGATCTTTGTTCTATTTTGGAGGTGTCACAAACCGAGGATCAAGGGAGATACCCGGGTCTTCCTTCTCTTGTGGGTAAAAATAAATATGAGGTCTTGAGATATATCAAAGATAGAGTTTGGCGTCATCTTTAAGGTTGGCAGAACAAATTTCTTAGTCGGGCTGGTAAGGAAATTCTCCTCAAAATAGTAGTTCAAGCTATGCCAAATTACGCCATGAATGTTTTTCTGTTTCCTAAGAAATTATGTGAGGATATTGAGCGGATGATGAATGGTTTTTGGTGGAAAGGGTCGAGTAATAATGCTAAAGGTATTTGGTGGACTAGCTGGGTAGGTCTTTGTGTGCCGAAGAAGGCCGATGGTATGGGTTTTAAGCAGTTGAGAGATTTCAACCTTGTTATACTTAGTAAACAAGCATGGCACATCATAAAATTTCCACATCTTCTGGTTTCTCATCTGTTTAAAGCTAAGTATTTTTTGGATCGGAGCTTTTTTCTTTCTTCTCGAGGCAATAGTCCCAGTTTTATTTGGAGCAGCTTATAGGCAACTAAGGATATTTTAAGTTTAGGTTCTAGGTACCGTGTGGGGAATAGGACTGATATATCTGTGTGGAACGATGCCTGGTTACCAGATGACCTGAATCCGAAGATCACTTCTTCTGTTCCTACATGTTTGGATTCCATATCTGTGAATAATTTATTAACTGTTGAGGGACTCAACTGGGATGGTGATGTTCTTGATGATATTTTTAATGAAAGAGACAAGAATCTTATCTTACAAATTCCTCTTAGTCATCATAACATAGCTGATGAACTTATTTGGCACAAGGATAGTCGTGGTTATTTTTCCGTTAAAAGTTATTACAGATTAATTTCGGGTAAATATCCTATGCCAACTGGATCTATTTAGTGTCGGATTTGGAAGCTTCAAGTGCCCAGCAAGGTGCGGAACTTTATATGGCGAGCTTGCAAGAACTTTCTTCTTACAGCATTGAATCTTAGAAGTAAAAGTATTCATATTGCTAGTGAGTGTCCTATTTGTCTATCAGGGGAAGAATCTATTATGCATTGTCTGGTTGAATGTTAATTAGCTTAACAATGTTGGCGTTAGGCTGCTGTGGGGTGTGTGGTTTCTAGGATGAACTCGTTTATGGATTGGCTTTGACAAATGATCTTGACTTGCTCAGTGGAGAATCGTAATCTTATTGCGATGATCGCGTGGCAGCTTTGGAATAATAGGAACAATGCTATTTGGAATAAAAAATTCTACACTACTGGATCTTTGCTTAATTCTGCAGGTCAACTATTAGTTCATTGGCAACAAGCTCAATCAGGGGTCCCGAGTTCTTTAGGAGCAGGGGCAATGAATAGAGATGGAAATGTTAAATGGGTTAAACCAGAATCAAGTTGGCTCAAAGTTAATGTTGATGCAACCCTTTTTCATCTTCAAATTGCATTGGGGTTGGGTGCATTGTGAGAGATAGTTTTGGTTTGATGAAGTTTGGTTTTCAAAGAAATATTGCTAGTTTATTTTTCCCCAGAGAAGCTGAGGCGGTTGGTCTTCGTGAAGTCCTGAGCTGGTTAAAAGGCCGAAATCTTAATAGAGTCATAGTGGAGTTGGATGCCAAACAAGTTATTGATTCTATTAGGAGTCTAGTAGGTTGTTCTGCTTTTAATATTGTTATAGATGATTGTAAACAGATGATAGAACAATTCAATTCTCTACATCTTAGCTTTATTTTTTGATCTGTGAATTGTGCTGCCCATTTGCTTGCAAGGGGAGCTAGTTCTGTGTCAGGTCTGGTGGAGTGGAATAGCTGCTCTCCTCCTTTTCTTGTTGAGATTTTACGTTCTGATATGATTTAATGCCAGTTACCTTTTATTTCAAAAAAAAAAAGTCTTAAATTTAGTAGAAATTTGGAAATTTTTTTTTAATGATTTGAAGTATGAAAGGTACCCTTATTTATAGTCATTATAGAGGTAGTTCAAGTATTATAAAAATTCCATAATTTCAATCACTTGATAATGGTAGAATTAACTTTAAGCAAACCTATGAAAATTTCTCATTTCACTTATACTCTTAGGTGGTGTTTGATAAAACTGAAAATTAAGTGTTGAATGCTGAGTATAATAAACACTGAATTTTTTAAATACTAAATTAAACAAATCTGTTTGATAACTATAAGTGTTGAAAATCATAAAAGTGATTAATTTTATGTATTTAACCTTATGATATTAACAAGTGAGTAATAATTTTTAAATAATAAGGACACAATAGTCAATCTAATAAAAAAAAATTTAAAACTTAACAACTTAATGCGTCCAGTAGATATTTTAAGTCAAAAGTTTTAACTTATTATTTTAAGTACTTTTTAACTTAATTAAATAATTTAAGTTAGGTCCATTTTGGGTTATCAAACTAACTTAAAATAATTAAGTACTGAATATATTAATTTTCAACATTAAGTGATGTTATCAAACACCCCTTAGGTGCAGCTGACTATTCTTGGATAACCTTAATCTTTTCACCATGAACTTCAATCCATTCTGAGTCACGACATACCATAATTATACAATATGATTGGTACAAAAATTATACTTTTTAAATTAGTATACATTTTTCTTTTCTCAGTGCATCAAGCACACGATGCAATTGCTCGACATGCTCCTCTAAAGTTCTATTGTATAATATTATGTCATTATGTACATTACAATAAATTTATCTAGGAAAAGCCTCAAACATAATTCATTAATCTTACGAAAAGTGCTAAGTGTATTAGTTAAGTCTGGCATAACCAACTACTCATACAAATCATATTTAGTTTTTAAAAGTAGTTTTCCATTTATTACATTCCTTCACTCCAAACCGAAATTGAACCAATTGGTTCGATTGTTTCAGTTCAATTTGTAAAATAATAAAATTATGTTTTGATTTTTTAGAACCAAAATACATTTAGTTTGGTTTGGTTTTTATTGTAAGAAAATATAATTAACCTGAATAAAACCAAATGTCTAAAATATTTCTAATTTTTATGGATGTTTATGGTTTAGTTTGATTGATTTAGCACTAATATTTCAAAATATACCAATAATATCAGTTTTTAAACATTTAAATGATTAATAAAATTATTTAATATAAAAAAATTCAAATTAAAGTTATTTAAATTCATTTTAAATAATCGGTTCAATTGATTTTTTAAAAATAATAAATAAAATAAGTATACAAATTAACAATAATAGATCTCATAAATATTATTAATATAATGTGTAAAATTACATAAATTTTATAGGTTAAAAATTACAAAAATGTAAAAGGCCCAAACCAAACAAAACTAACTAAATTGAACTGAACAAAACCGACCAAATTGAATCGAACCAATTTAGTTCGGTTCAATTTGGTTTTCAAGCTTTTTTGGTTCGGTTATTTTTTTAAAAAAATTTCGGTTTAATTTGATTTTGCATAATTTTTCAACCGAACCAAACTGACAACTGAATACCCCTAGTCAATACTTTATATAACTTATTTTATAACTTATTTGGTCGATCGGAGCTCTCCTAAATGTCAATTTTTTAACGTAGATTTACCTCTTATTAAAATTTTGAATTTCTTGAATTATTTTAAAAATTTACTCAAAACTTATATTATAAAAACTTACTCACATTAGTTAAAAAATTTTGATTATGAGTGAATGTAAATGAAAAGATTAATATTTATGAAAAATCTTATAAAAAAAAGTTTTTAAAAAATATGAAATTTAAATTTTATTTAAATTATATATTTTTATCATAGTGTCTTTAATTATAGTGTTTTTTTAATTGTAATATTTTGTTATAAAAAAAAAATTTTATAAAAAACTATTATAATCCAAAATATTGTGAAAAGTAATATTACTATTACAATTTTTTTTATCTTAATAAAATTTAAAATTATTTAAAATATATATTCATAATTTTAATTTAGAATATTAAAATTAAAATAAGCGACTTAATTTTTTACTTGCAGAATTTTTTTTAAAAAAAAGTGGTATAATAACCAAATTGTAAAAAATGGTATAAATTTTAAAAATATAAAACTTTAAGGATCAAAAGGAAGTATTTTCTGTTAAAAAATTAAACTTTTAGTCCATGAATTGACAAAATTCAGAGATGTCATTCTACAGTGCAAACGGTTGTATACATACAACTGAAATTAAGATTGTTAGATTAAAATTTAATTAATTATAACCATTGATATATTTTACAGGTATTGATATATCAAGATAATCAATTGTTGTAATTAAATAAAAATTAATCTAACGGTTATAATTTCATTTGTATAGATACCAACGTTTACACCATAGTAAAAGCCCATAATATATTACCAAAAAATAAGGAATGCACTCACGAGGGTTTTTAATAACTTACCCTAAATTAAAGATAGATAAATATATTATTATTATGGGCTATTTGTAAAAAAAATCCAAACATTTGTGACTATTTGCAATCTAATCCCAAGCTTTTAATTTTTGCAATAATATCCCAATTTTAATTTTTTTTTTTTTTGTAATTTTAACACATTTCCAATTTTGGTCAAAATTGATTTCAAAAAAGCTGACTAGGCAGTGAGGTGTCATACCAGCTAGGGTCAGTTCGGTTCAATTTAAACCAAACCAAACCGTATTGGTTGAACCGAACTGAATTATTTCAGTTCGGTTATTTTTTCTTTTTTTAACTTTCTTTTCACTTTTTTTATTTTAAAATTATTTTATTTATGTAATTTTACAATATTATAATAAGATTTATAAGATATATTCTATGAGTTCGGTTTATAATCATTTTTTATGAATATACTTGTGGGCACCACGGTTTAGCCAACCCGAAAGAGAAAAGCCCAATGATGAAAAATAACAGTTAAAGCCCAATTGTCGAAGAACTGGACTCTAAATACCTTTCAAAATTTCTGATTAATTAAAAGAATGATTCAGCCTAGAAAAGTTGGGCTCAGGTAATCTGGTGGGCCGAACCTATCAGACCAAGCCTCTTGGGCTGTAAAAGCCCAGAGGCCCCGCCTCTAGTATTAGAGAGGCGCCGCCTCTCCATGCAAGAGGAGGCGCCTATTAATTTAGAGAGGCGGCGCCTCTTTGTCCTGTAACAG
>CATIWO010016461.1:0-10536 GCA_949673435.1 Macaranga tanarius | reverse complement strand
ATATAATGTATGATTATATACTTCTTTTACTCATCCATTTCTTATTATTGGACCAATATCTTTCTTTTTAAATGAGATGAATTTAGCTTTAGGCAAAATAGTAAAATTTCGGTGGTTTAATTGCGACAGAAGAAACGAAGTAGCAAAAAGCTATCCTATAAAGGTATCCAACATCAACTACTCACAAGAATGAGAAATTTTACTACATTTTGCCAAAAACCTTTCAAAATCTCTAATGATACCACTTTTTTCCTTGTGGGTGATTAACTTTCTTAATGTTGCAATTAGACACGAAACCCAAAATTCATACAAAAAAAGAAGGGGTACGTAAGGGCAAAGGAAAGAAACATTTTACCAAACAACAGAATCATGACTTTGACTAATAATAATAATGTTTATGTATAATTAAGGCATGGGAAAGTGGCCAATTCATTTGATTTTGGTTGTGTGTATGTTCGGTGTTGGTGAAGAAATGGGGTGGGTGGTGACCATATCTTTCTGCTCCCATAAAAAGTGCCGCGCTGAGTGGTCAAAACTCGAAACCTTTGTTGAGTTGTCCAGGTTGTGCTTGGACTTTAATAGGATTTTGTCTCGTGAACCATATATAATGTTAGAATTTAGATACATATATATTATTATTAATTTGGTAGAAGAAGGCTCCTTCATGCATGTGATCATCTGCTCAAAGCTGCACCTTCTTAGTTCTTTATTATTATTATTAGTAGATATTGCAAATAACATTACCATCAAATAACAATGATGTATATATTTTAGCCAGTCTCAAATAAACAATATGTATGTACAAAGCTACTGATTCGCTCAACATCACCTAATAGTAGGGGTGGCCCCGGTCCGGTTTTGGTCTGGAACCGGACTGAACCGGCCCCAAACCGAGGGAGGGACCGGTTCAGGGCCAGTTCCACTCCTTCTGAAACCGTGAACTGGCGGTTTTAGTTTCGAACCGGACGGTTCTGATTCAGTTTATGAAAAAAATTATGTCAAAAAGTCAAAAGATACAAGTTACAACTTCTTATAAAATTCTACATAATTTTCTCTTACTCGTGATATATTTATTTTCTAAAATACCACAATTTTTTTTATAGTGCATAAAAAACTAAACCAACAGAACCATAACTATAAACCGAAACTGGCCAAAACTGGAGTTAGACCTCGTTTCCACCTTAGGTGAAACTGTGAACCGGCAGTTCCGAACCGAAACCGCCCCCTACCTAATAGTAAAGAGTCCCAACTTTGTCCCCGTTTCGATGCTGCGCATTCAACCCTTAGCTAACTAGAAAATAATACTTAATTATTAACAATAACAAATCATATATGTGGGAGAAGAAAATTAAGTAATGACTTTATTTAGACTGGTTGAGGCTTATAAGATTTTGAATCATTTCGAAAATAATAGCGTCAGGTGTCGCGAAATAAGACAATTTTTTAAAATTACTGTTTTACCCCTCGTGTCGTGGCACAGGGACATATGAATGAGGTAATGATATTTTTAGAATTTTACCATTCATTTCATGATACATAGCGATGCAAACAATTATCCTTTTGAAAAAATTGAACTAAATATATTCATAATCAAAAAATTTTATTGAACATTTAATTTTTACCGAACCCAACCATTTCAAAATCTTATGTTTAGATTCTCAATGCTCAAGATAATTTCAAAAAAAATAAATTTCCGCGAACCCTACTCACTTCAAAGTATGTGTGTGTCCAAAATATATTTACAAAACTTGTAGGAAAGTGACCCATTCATTTAGTGCAATTAAATGCTAGCGGGTTGGACAGCCTGTAATCTTTACCAACGTCAAACCTGTGGTAACACACACTTGTACTGCTAAGTGCTAACAAATAAGACACTGTGATTGATCTGCCATTACCGGCGGAAAGTTCTAAGATAATGTAGTAAATTTATTACTAATAAATTACAGTCTCCAAACTAACTTGTTGACACCTGCAATACAAAATTGCATGCAGATACATGACTTTAGCTACCTCACCTGGGTTTTCGATTACGACATGTACATGAATGCTTCGAGAAGAGCAACAATGTCACGACTCATTGGTAAAAAACTAAAAACTGAGGTTTTATTACCCCATTCAGCTTATGATTTATGTCTTTTTAAACCCATTCGTGACTTGGGCCCGATGCTTTGCTATTTTCAAAATAAGGCCCTTTGCAGCATTGAAGCGACCATTTAGTGCTATCATTTTCAATTCCTATGCACCATATGTGAATAAAAATGGGTAGGATTATTAGTGAATTTTATTGATCCTAATCCAAGTAAATTTCAAGGGATGTTGAGTTGTCAATTTATGTATGCTTTCATTATTTGCTGTTATAGAGCGTGTTTTTCAGTGCCAATTTGGCCTAATCTTTCATTTCAAGACATTGACTTGTTGATTACTCACGAGATTTTTATTTTATTTGTTTGAACTCATTTCACATAACAAGACGAATCCATACATCTTGTAAAATAAGGTTCCTAGCTCATGAAGGAAACCAATATGAGCTTCTTAATAGACATGATAATGACGGAAAATGAACTTGATTGGCTTCTATAATTTGATGATACTGGTTTATAGGTAATCTGTTAAGGAAAGTGCAACAAGCATATGCTTGACTTCTAAAGCTCTAATGAAGATTCCATAGTCAAACATTCTGCCATACAACAATAAAATTATCTGCAACTATAATAACATGCCATTAAGTCATTTAGATACACCAACCTAGATATAGAATGATGGTACCACTCTAGTCTAGGGCTGCTAGAGTAAAACGTGGGAGTCCACAAGCATAAAGATGGCAATGACAACGCAGCTTATATCCAACCACTTTATCAACTGAGTTGGATTACTTTGAATAAAAAAAATTAAAGGCTAGCAGTTGTAACCACTGTTGTCCTCCCTTTAAGAAGGGCAGAAGCCAATTATTACACCTTAAGGGAAAAAAGATTCATAATTACATATTGGGAAAATGTCTCCGAATGAATTACATTATATATAATCTGTATCAGTCATTTTGCTTGCCAGTGATTTTAGTTTAAGAAAAAAATTCCATCGCATGAAAATTTTACCTGGCGCAAGGATGAAAAGTGAATCCTAAAACTTGAACTTTCTGTCACTTCACAATCCTAACAAGTTTATCAATTGTTTCATAGACAATTTTTACAGAGACTACTACACCATACTTCTCTGGGCTCTAGATACAAAATGTATATTCTCATTCTATTTCTATCAGTAACAATGTCTGTGCAAAAGATAATACAACAGCTACATGACATCCAAGGAAAAGCAATGTTCATCTCTACAAGGACGTCGGCCCCTTTTACCCATAACAAATGTTGATTAAGGCGATTCAATACCCTCAACTGTTGTGTCACTGAAGTAAGCTGTTATTGCCTTAAACTTGCCATTCAAATAGTTCTTCTCAACCTAGGACCACAGGAAACAAGTATATCAAATATACTTTGACAGCACTGTTCAGCATACTTATCGATTTTAATCAAGAGATTGTAAAATAGGAAAAAAAAAAAAACCAGAAATCCCAGGCTATAATGTGGAGCTAGTGAGCAAGTGAAAACAAGATAATCCTTGAACAATATAAACAACCATTTAGAAAAGAAAAAACAGGTAGAGTGGTTCCCCAATTAAGTGCACAAGTATTTTAACTAATGGTGCAGGCTAAACTATACATGAAGCAATGAATTGCCAGAAGAATTTGGACTAATGATGCAAACTTAAAGCATGAAAGGAAAAAAGCTAATTTTTTTGACACATTTATGTTGAAGTTTCTGATCAAGAAGTGACACTAACAGTTCAAGACACAAATAAAGCCTCCCTTGCAAGTTTCACCAATATCTGGCCATCGATATTGTTGTAAATTGAAACCATTCTATTTTAGTGATAAATAATAGCCATGCAGAAGAAAATAACATTGAATTAACTCAATTTAAAAGTTACCTCTAGTGACCATGGATGATCAGTTGATAGAGTCAACTCTGCCAATTGATTGAAATCAACATTTCTAGGTAGAAACATGACAACTCTGCGAGCAATTTTCTTTGCAGTGTTAAAGAGAGAATATCTGTACAGGTACACATCAGAAAAGCATCAAGTACCTATCAGTATAAGGATAATCCAAGAAACAAACTATGAAGTTTTTTCTTCTCCTTGCCCCAAAAAAGGAAAAAAGAAAAAAGAAGAAAAAGAAGGTATACCCATCTCGTGGCCTCAGCATTGTCATAATGTTGTAACTCTTCACTTTAGCATAATCAGGTCCTCCCCAAGGCGGCGACAAGAAGACAGTGTCTGCCTGAACAGAGGAAATAAAGACCACATAATAAGACTAGAACAGAGCTGAAATTATGGAAAGGAAAAAGAAGAACCATGTACAATACAAGTGTAAAAACAACGGATTACAAATAAATATTCATAAGAAATTTTCCGTTTCAAACCTAAAATGACTGTACATTGCACAGGATCCTGTTTGTAAGAACTTAACCAAAACAGATTCATACTTAACAAAAAGCAATAGAGTAAAAGGAGCAGAACACATCTTTCAACATAAACAAAAACAACGCAACAAAAATCTCCAATTAAAATTACAAACTTGTTGACATGCAACAAGTAAGCTTTAATACCTTGAGCTTTGGTGCCAAAACAAAAAAGTCGCCCATAATAAAATCTATTCGGTCATCAACTCCATATATGCAAGCATTATGATGTGCATAATCAATCTTCTTTGGATCAACATCGATGGCAATAACATGTTTGCACCTGAAATATTGAATGATCCAAAATCAGGCGTGTATAAGGAACAATGGAAAGATTCATATTACACATGCAAATTCACGCCTACTGGAAATGTGAATAAAGAAAACATATTATATAGTAAAGGTATCACCCACGTTTGTGCAAATTGGATGGCATTTCCACCAACTCCAGTGAAACAGTCAATTATGATGTCACTGGCACAATGCAATGCTTGATGTCTAGCAATGGGCTCTGGTGTTACAGAAAACCATCCTTCCTCGTCCATTCTTATACCGCTATCGAATCTGGAGAACAACAGATACCGTTGACGCCAATATCTGCCAATATTGGCAGAAAAGTCTTTAAATATTTCTGGACATTGAAGGTCTGGACAAAAAAAAAAAAAAAAATGAAGCAATAAATTCATTACAAGGGAACCAAATTTCGTACCGTACAAGGAGAAATTTAATAAACAACACTTAATAAATGCCAATATCAAAAACTAACCCAGACGGTTGGGCTAAAAGGAATCCACAAGCACAAATATATTTGCCACAACATTTTTGTTTTATCATTTGCAATTCTCTATTGATTGCTAACTGGCAGTACTGTCAAACAGAAGTTACAATGAATCCTGTGTCCCTCAATTCCATAACCAGTAAAATTTTGTATTAAGTTGGCAAAGAAATAAGGATTATAATCTTTCAATATTGTATTCAGTGCTGGGAACATGGTCAGCTGAAACTCATAACTTGCATACTTTATACATAATCCCTCAATGGCAAAACTTTGTAAGCAATTATGCATGCCTGTATAATCAGTCAGTGAATCCAATTACTACAAATCCAAGCTCAAAACTTGTATGCGACCATTCATTTATATGAACATCTTCTATCTTTGCAAGAAAAATCCAATCACTACAAAGCTAACCAACCCCCCATGAAAGGGAAAGCACATGTAAAATAATTAAAAAAATACAACAATATAATGAATAATTTTATTGTTCTGACTCACAACAGGAAAACCAATTGAATAATCCTAAAATTCGTCTGTTTCTCAGTTAGGTGGTTGTGATCATTCAATAATAAAATGTAAAGCCAAGAAAAAAAAAAAAAGCAAACCATATAAATACACATATGCATATGGTTAAACAAGCAAAGTGCAAAAGCATAACCTTCACTAGCATTTGACGATTTCCTATGTGCTAGTGTTTTTCTTGTTTTCTTTTTCCGTTTTGTCATGCCAGGGTCAAGCTGAATATCTACCTTATCTGCTGCGGGATCACTAGTTTCCATTTGCATATTATCATCCTCAATAACTTGCTTAGTTATCATACTGGTCAAGCTGCACAAAAAACTTGATGTTAACATTCAGCAAGAAGCTGGTGGCAATGACAGCAGGGATCTATAGTAACTTCTCCAATGGGAAGGTATAAAATGTCATCCTCAAAATTAGACAGCAATACATACACTCAAAATCCAGGCAAGTTACGGTCTGAATACTCAACTATTCAAAATGTTGCATATTAAATTACAAAAAACTAAAAATAAAACTCAAAATAAGGGCACATTACCTTCCAACATTCTCCTGTGGATCCAATGGTAAACATGATGTGACTTCATCATCACAACTTGTACTGATCCCCTGAAGTTCATCTCGAAGCTCAAAACTTTTATCTTCACACACAGTCGCTCCAGGCAAAGAGCTATAGGCAGTGACTCCCATCTCCATTGGAACCTCATCTGAAGGCTGATCTGCCAATCTATCATCATTTGGATGTTCCTCCAACTCAAAATAATTTAGCAAATCACAAGAAGTGTAAGGGCCATAGTTATTTTCAGACAATTCTGCAATAACTTCACCTGATCCATCAGTGACACCATCATAAGCTAGATGTTCCATGCCAGCAGGTGGATCCCATGTAGAAGTACCAGTTTGGACATTGTAAAAGTAATTTCTCATGTAGTAAGCATCCCAATACACCTTCAAATCTCCGATGTTATCACTGTAGCCATGACTTTTTATTGCATTGCACTCGAGCACTTCTGAGGCCTGAGATAACGCAACAATTTCAGAATCCCCTGCATGTTCAGTACTCTCCTCACTGCAACAGCTTATAACCTTTGCATGACGCTGAGCAGCAGAGGAACCTTCCAGGCAACCAGACTCCAAGCTTCCACTGAGGTCTTTCTCCTCATTTTCAACGCTGGCATCCGTCAACTGGCATGGTAGTGAAAAAGGAGCTTCTGAATTGCTTAAACTAATTCCTTTTTTATTTACATCGTTTGATGCAACATCACTGAGTATTACAAACTTGCAATCCTGTCCATTGTTAGACAGATCACAAGAGGTCGCATCAAAGACAGAACCGCACATAATCTTAGTTGAACTTGTAGATTCTTCATCAGCAGGTTGGGAATCACAGTTGTCAACTGCAACATTATAATAATATGATTCACTTTGGCCCAGCATTGACATGCAAGATAAAGAATTGCTTGAGTTATCATGCAAAGCAGTAGGAGATGCAATCTCCACTTCACTCACTTCAGTAATTTTTAAAGCTTCATCCTTAGCTTCTTCATGACAACGAGAAAGCTTTATACGAGCACCTTTCCTTTTGCTTTTGCTCATTTTATTACTTGGTGTCTGCCAGGTTGTTGAAATCATCAGTAGACAAAAAGATTAATGATCATAAAAAAAAAAACCAAAGTAACAACCATAGCAAGACAATGTGTTCGGAGAAACCTTCTTATTGGACCGAAAGGAAAGAGGAAGCCCCAAGGCATCCAACTGTTCTGTAAGCTCAACATCCTCTGGAATTTCACTTAAACCTGAAAATTAAGAAACTATCAAATCCAAAACCATTAAAACACACACACACACACAATGCACATGACATTACCGCTGGTTAAAGCAGTGATATTTGAACTGGCATCTTCATTATCCTGAGGAGATTTCTGCATTTGAAACACAATACTTACACATTACAGTTTCCACTACAATTAAACATTACCAATTTTTACTTTCAGCAAGCCCTAACTACACACTTAGAAACAGCAAATCTTACACTGGAGGATTCAGGAAACAAACATATTTCTCTTGTCTCTGTTGAGCCATCTTCCCTGGGATGTTGAAAAACAAACAACAACATAAGCACTAAAACCCTAACTTTTACAATACGGCAAAGAAGAGTAGAATATGAGTGGAAGAGAAAGTCACCATATGTAGACTTCGGTGAGCTTGAAGAGTGAACCAAGAGCTCTAATTGCAGGACCTTCAATTTCCATATCTGTGGGACGAGTTTTAGGTCAAGCAAACCAAAACCACTCCACCGTCCCGCTTTCTGATTTCAGTCGCCGGTGAATCGGCCACCGTCGCGCTCTGCCTTCTTTTTATGCACAACACACGTTCACTGCGTCGAAACAACGCTGGTTTCAGCCAATGATTATTTACCACTATATTTTACCATATTATGCTATTTCATTCCTAATATTTCAAAAATATATTTACTCATTTTTTTATTTTACAATAAATCTTTGCTATAGTGTAAATATTTATACCGGTATAAATAAAATTATAAACGTTATATTAGTTTTTATTTAATTACAACCATTAATTATCTTGGTATATCAATACCTATAAAATATATCAATGGTTACAATTAATCTAACAACTAATAGTTTCATTTGTACCGGTGCAAATATTTACACAATAAAATGACTCTTTACAATAATATACTGTTTACCCATTCTTAAATTATGTTGACATTTCATTTTCTAAAATAACTTTTAGTATTAGACGTAATTACTATTTACCTCTCTATTTAACTTTATTATATTATTTATCCCTTAACTTTAAAAATTATATTTTTCATTATAATACTAATTTTTATCAATGTTTATATTAAAATTATTATTAATTAATTATAAAATTATGATTACACCATTTAATAAAATAAAAATATCTAATTTTAACTTTAATGTACTCAAATTTTTTAGTAGTTACTAATTAATTATTTTTTATTTTAAATATCTCCATTTAAATATTAACTTTAAATATTTATATTGCATAAAAAATTTAATCAAGTATAAATGTTTTTTTAGCTTCAAATTTTATTTTTTATTTGAATTATTAGTTTAAACTATAAGGTTTATCAATTAAATTAATTAAAATCATTTTTTATTTTATGATTGAACCACCTTTTAAATTAATTATTATTTTTACTTTTTATACATATTTAACAATAATTTTAATAAAAAAATTGATAAAAATAGTAAAAATATAATAGTGCAAAAAATAAAAATATGTATTTTAAATTTTAAGAGGTAAGTAATATAATATGATAAACTAGAGGAAGCAAACAGTAATTATTCCTGTGAGCTCAGGTGGGTCAAAGGCAAACTTGGTGTCGACATCTCTATCCTCATGAGCATCATCATCATAACATTTAAACATTTTGTACTTAAATTATATATCTATTTTGATATCAAGTTATGTATGTATATAAAAAGTACAATGTATATATATTGACAAGAGAGTTTTGTATAAATGTATATCTTTCATAAATAGAAAAAAAATTTCATGTGCCACGTGTTGTTTGTTGTTGGGACACTTGTATGTTGTACCTGAAGGGTGCTACAATTTCTAATTAATTTATGTTCCACTTGAGGGTATAATAGTCATTTATTGTTAATTAATAGTACTTTGTATGGAAATATTAATAGAAGGGAAAATAGTACAATATTGTAAAAAATAAGGATGAACAAATATATTTTTGAAATGTCAATGATGAAAGTCAATGGTATAAATTATAATTTATCCATTATTAAAAAGTCACTTTACAGTATAAATAGTTGTATCTATATAACTATAATTAAGACTGTTAGATTAATATTTAATTAATTATAACCATTGATATATTTTATTTGTATTAATACATCAAGATAATCAATAGTTGTCATTAAATAAAAATGAATCTAACAGTTGTAATTCTATTTGTATATATACAAACGTTTGCACCTTAGTAAAAACCTTTAATTAATTATAGCCATTGATATATTTTACAAATACTGATACACTAAAAGCCAATAATTAATGGTTGTAATTAAATAAAAATTAATCTAATGGTTCTAATTTTATTTTGTATAGGTACAAATTTTTGCACCGTAGCAAGAGCCATTATTAAAACCTGAGCTGTTTATATATGTTACGCCTAAATTACAAAATAAATCCAAATTCTTGCTTAATTTTGCAAATTTATCATTTTGCTTTTATTTTAACAATTTCATCCTACTATCATTTTTTATTGGAAAGTTTACTCCTTTAATTACAATTATTTGACCTCGTACATGAGAGTCATTCCACAGTGCAAATAGTTGAACCTATACAACTAAAATTAAAATCGTTAGACTATAATCATTAATATATTTTACAGGTATTGATACACCAATATAATCAATGGTTGTAATCAAATAAAAATTAATCTAATGGTTGTAATTCCATTTGTATAGATACAAACATTTACACCATAGTAAAAGTGTAACGTTCGTCATTTTGGAACTCATGTTCATGCATAATAATTTTTATCACATGTGGCATAGAGTTATGAGTTGCATATATGTGAGACATATGCATTTTGGTAGAGAGGGGTGTGAGTGAAAGATAAGTTTAGACCTTTTTGTCCAATTAGAAAGTTGTGGACCTTTGGAGTAATTATCCTAAGTCATTAAGGGTGTGTAGAGATTGGTGGAGATATTTGTATATATA
>CATIWO010016420.1:0-12664 GCA_949673435.1 Macaranga tanarius | reverse complement strand
GGGAAAATTTTTGGAGGGAAAGTTTCTTTTGAGTAAACCAATGATTACAACTTTTCTTTGTAACTAGAAAGAAACTAAGTTTGCTTTTCTCGGATATCAAAGCACACTTGCACCAAAATACCAAAGGATTTTCATATTGTCCAAAAGTTATTTATGTGCATAACCAAATTGGCAAAACTGAATCTGTCTCCTATCAGCAAACTGATTTGCTGTGTAAATCCGATTTGCAAAAAGGATATTTTTACTCATTTCTTGTTCAGCAAATCACATGGCTTAATTTTTAAATTGCACATTATTGCTTCTGAAATTAGGGCAACTATAGAGGACATATAAATTCATCTTTTTCTTATTTTGCTCATTTTTTAAGAAGTGTGAATGAGAACAAAAATTGAGAGAGTTTTTCCAGAGCTGCTAGGTTTCTTCTTCTCCTCTCAAAAATCTGGTTGCTGGAGCTACATATTTATGTTTTGAAAAATCATCTTTGAGCTTCCTTGTAAGTCATCTTCACTCTTCTTGTCCATAGGCTTCATGTGTATTATTGCTGCTTGAGTGAGAGAGACAAACACACTCCTTCATCTTCTTCTTGAAACGTGAAAAGTACCATTTGGAGAGAAATGGGTTCATAGTTGCTGGAGCTAATTAAAACCAGTTTACAGAGTTGTTGGATCTAGGCAAAACCAGTGTTGTGTACAGTTTGCTGGAGCTATTAAGGAAAGACCAGCTGGGATTAGTTGCTGGAGCTAAAAACCCAGTGAGGGTAGCAGCTTAGGAAAGGGTAGTACTAGGGCTGTAAACGGTTTGTCTCTTATCGGTTGAAAAGAGATCACTTTAACTAGTGAAAAATCTCAAGGGTGAGTCCTTGGGGAGTGGATGTAGGCAAGTGGAGCCGAACCACGATAAAATCTTATATGTGTTGATTTCTCTTTCATCTCTTTATTTTCTCATGTGTTGTTGTGGTGATGTTTGCAAAAATGGATCAACCTATTTAACTTGCTTTCAGTTGGTATTTGTTCTAAGTTGATTCATAAAAGTGACACTCTTGAAATCAATACTGTGTTCAGTAGGTTTTAAATCTGTGCTATATTTTAAAGCTTCCGCTTTTCAGTTTCAGCCAGTAAAATTAGTTTTCGTGTTTGAAAATTAGTTTGAAAAGCTCAATTCACCCCCCTCTTGAGCAGCCTAGCGGACCTAACATTATTGTTGTAATATATGGCAGATATTACATGGCAGCATAGTATTTCTATAAGTTGCTATCTGCTACATCTGCAATTCCTAGATATTATGTTAACAATAAACTGCCGATCATATCCATCTACTTGATATTTGTCTGCACCAAACCATTCAATTGAATACAATCTACTAATCTCTTTAGCATTTTCTAAATTTTTCATAATCTTAAGGTAATAGACAATCTTACATTCTTTTCATTACATCTCTCTTTATATGATTTTTTTCATAAGTTTGATCCTAATCATTTCATTCATTATCATAATGCTTTTAAACATAGCATCAAAAATGAAATTGTCAAAACATTCACAAAAATTATAGAGTAGCGTAGGTATTCCTAAAAATAGGATATAATCCAATGATAGAGATCTATCCTATTAAGGTAAGCACATGCAACCTAATTTAACTTAGCTAGTTTTTTCATGTACTTAGAAAAAGTTTGAATATAGCTTGCCTTAACTGCATACCATAATAGATCCTTAACATCTTTTCCATGATATCTCCTTTTAAAATTTGTAAGGATGTGTTTAACACATAATTTATATTTTGAGTTAAGGAACAATTACACAATCGTAGGGATCGGTCCCTTAAAAAAATGTCAACTAAACTGAAAGCATTTCACTTAAAAAAGAAAATTTAAACTATAAACACATACTTTATGTCTATCACTCATAAATGATTAATAATATAATTTTTTTTTTTAATCTCTAAGTCATCTGCTAGTCATTCTAGTAACTAAATACAATTTATTTTTGTTTTCTCTAGAGACAACAATTTGTGCTATTAGCACTAAAGCAAAGCCACTTATTAGTGACAATAGTTTTATAGTCAAAAAATTTTTGTCGCAAAAATTATCCAATAAGTGACAATAATGTTTTGATATATCACAGTATTTAATTTATTAATTACTCATTAAATTATATATGACAACATATTATATTGTCACAAATCTTCATAACTTGATCATAAATTATCATAATTATGTCACTAATTATTTAAAAAAGTAAAAATCAAAATTTTTTGTAATAATATTTCTTTTGGTAGTTAAAAAAATTTTAATGACAAGTTAAATTTGTCACATAAAAGATATATTATTTAATATTGTTACTGAAATTTTCAGTTTATAAGTGATGATATTTAGATGTCATTTAAATGTATTTAATGAAATTTCTTTACTACAAGTTAAAAATTGTAATAAATAAATTTTAATATTTTTGCCAATTTTTATTAAATGTTACAAAATTTATATAAACTATTAAAAAAATTAGTTACCGACCTCTTAAAAAAAAGAAGGAAAAAATTGAGCTAAACCCATTCAATAATTTGTTTTATTTTTCTTTCTGTATCAAGATTATCAATATAATTAGTTTTAATCCTTCTAATACTCAAATACTTAAAGTAAACTAATTTTTTTTATTTTGTATTGATTCCAATACTTATAAATTAACATTGCATTCTTCTTCATCTCACCCATCTTTCCTTTTTTTTTTTATATATATATTCTCTATGTTGCATTCTTCTTCATCTCACCCATTATTTTTTTCATGTATTTTTTATATTCACTATTTTCACTTTTTCAATTAGACAAATAGTAAGTAAATTTATTTTATTTGATTTCTTGTATACACTTCAATATTTATTATTAAAGATTAAATCTATTTTGATTATTTTTTAGGTGAAGGATATACAAAAATTAATTAGAAGTGAGTATCTCATATCCATATAAGTATTCGTTTTATATGGTTGTTTTATTACTTATATCTAGCTAATTTTGAGTTTCAATATTTAATGATATCTTATATTGTTTCATTCATTCATCATAAGTGTTTGAACAACTAGATAATAGATTTTACGTATCTTATATGTTCGGTATATATATATAAATGGGTCATGTTTAATTATTTTTATGTTAGAGTTATGTTTGAGTTAAATTTTATCAAGTAGTTCTATTTAAAAATATGTAATGGATTTTGAATATCCAATATACAATTACATATGTTAAATTTTATAGTAATCTTGTATGTTTATCATGTAGCTTTAAAGATTTAGGTTCTCATATTTTTTTTATTATAAATGTGTTATGATCACAAAAATGAGACAATCATCGATTAGTACTTCATTATACTTTTTCAAGTTGTTGGCTAAATAAATTGGATCAATATTAGCTTTTCTTTCTTTTCATTTTACTCTCTCTATGAAGTGTATCCGATTTTGACCTGTGTTACTCTATGAGTGTTAATACATTTGTATGTCTCTAAAAGATGACACCATTTATACTTTTTGAAATTGTGACTTTTAATGATTTTTTCTAGTTTTTAAATTTTATTAAAGGTTTTCAGCTTGCTTTTTTTAACCTAAATAATTTTGTTTGGTAAATAATCAAAGAAAGCTTTATTGTAACGTAATAATAAAACATACAACCCAAAGAAAAACCCTAAATATTAAAAGAGACTATAATTTTTTTTACTCCATAGAATTTGGATTTTAAAAATTTCAAGAAATTCAAAGTTCCAATTTTGAAAAGTACAATTGGCCTTTTGAATGTGGTTTTATTATTATAGTCTTTGACATTAGACGGATACATAACTTTTATTCTTTATTCTACTTCTTAAGATGATAAGTCCTTCTAAGAAGGGATAAGATTGTATACACCTATATGGTAGAATGTGTATTCGGCCCTAGGCTTCGACTATACACAACTACCCAATTTTTCCATGCCTCATACATGGGCTTTTTAGCTCCTATTGCCATACACACTTAAGTCTATAATTTTAACTAAAACTTTGAAGCCCCAAACAGAGGCCTAAATGGTGGAATTTAAACATCAAAATGGGGTTCGTCGGGTTCCCTTAATAAAGGCCATATAGCTCTCTGAGTTAGCTTCAATTTGATATGTTACGGGCCCATGACTCCCCCGACGCCGAAAGTTAGGTCCTCCTCGAGCAACGCTGCACGTCTCGACCATCCAATTTTGACTATTCATCAATATATCCAACTTTAAAGACTAAACTCATTTTCTGACATTTCAAATATTCTGAAATGTCATTTTAATGTTCGGTGCACGGTTATGCTTCAATTAAACCGAAAATAAATGAAATCGGGTGCGGTTCAAGGTGCAGAGGCGTGGACTCTGCACAGGGGCACCAACTTCGCTCATGGAGGTGCCGACTACGCATGCAGAGGTGCCGACTTCCCTCCAGAGGTGCCGGCTTCCCTCCAGAGGTGCCGGCTTCATCGCAGAGGCACCACCCTCTAGCCTTCTAGGTCGACAGCAGCATTAGAATTCAAAAATTTTCCAACTTTCCAACACCCATAAGCTCAGAATTTACGTAAACTACAATCTTAAATATATCTACAACATGTATACATTACAATTATATTTAAATCTAGCATTTAGACATTAATTTTATATACATAAATTCAATTTCAAATTAAATATAAATTTGAACAAAAACTCAAGTTTAATGGCCACTCACAACTTTTCCAGCAGAAATTTATTCTTCTTCTTGTTGAATCCGAACTTCTCAATCTTCAGACCATTAGCTTCTTCTTCTTCTTTCTCTTTCTCTTTCTCTTTCTCTTCTTTTTTCTTCTTCTTCTTCTTCTTCTTCCCCTTTTCTTCTTATTCCTCCCATACTTTCTCCTATTGCTTCTAGCAACTCCTCCTCTCCATCACCACTTTGATCCTTGCCTTTTTTCTTCTATCCTCACAACTCCATTTACTTCCTCTTGTTACAATTTAGTCCTTACTTTTCTTTCAATTTCATCCTTCACAACTTTATTCACTTATATTATCCTCTTAGCATTTCACCACAATAATAATAATAACAACTCTCAACAATATCAATTTACATACAAGATAATCAACTTCATACAATCTAATCAATTCTTTAATCATCCATTCGAAATGAGGACGATTAACTCCAATTAATATTTATTTAATATAAATAAATATTCCTTAATTATCATTAACTTAATTCAATCCGGTTTAAGGACACGTATATTATAGCACTCATGGTGAAAATTAACACCATTTGTAAGAGAACTTTAAATATATAATTTTCAAAACGATAGGGGTGTATTTGCACATCAAAAAATATTAGTGGTAGATATGAGATTATGACACAACGTTATGAATATTTTTGTACTTTTTCCCTTTATTATATTGTGTTAAGAATATTAATTCTATCTTTTAGGTGTCTAAATTATATAAAAAAAGAAATATAGATATAGATCTTTATAATTTAGCAGTGAGACCACATCAACTAGTTCATTTTATGACACCAATATTATCAATGATTTTAGATTCCAAGAATTCCAAAATAGTGGAGTCCTAGTAAAAGGCGACATTTTTTCTTCTTTAAGGAATATTGTGGTGTTTTGATAGATATTTTTAGATTTTCTTCTATTGGCAATAATATGTTTTTATTCAAATGTAAAATGGTAGGATGTTGGACATAAGGGTGTAGGTTGCAAGACCAATAAATGGGGATTGGCCTCTCAGTATGAACAAGTCTACTATATAGAAAATATGAAACATTCTAGGTGGCTTGCCATCAATAAAACCACTCCTAGATATCTATATGTCAACCCATCGATTGTGGATAATAATAAATTTCTAGATGAATCATTTAATAATGAAAAAGCATAACAAAAAAATATGTTACAAATCAATTATATTACTTTAGATGAAATAAACATTGATAATGTGTGTGAAAGGCTACATCGTACAAATTTTAAGGAAGAAAATATAAGTGATCGGCTTTATGAGTTTTTACATAATCATAGAATTTGTAATTTCAATGATGATGAGGATCCATATGTTCAAAGTGATAATGATGTTGTGATTGAGGATGATTTTGAAGGAGATGATGATAATGACTACTCATTTTGTATTTTTTTTTTTGTTAAAAAATATTTTTACCTATAACATGTTCTTGATTGGTTTCTTGCTCTTTTATGATGCTGAATTTTGCAATATTTTTTAGATTATAGTTTTATACTATAAGAGTGTTAATTTAAAGGACCGTTGCATATGATATAATAAACTTAGTTTAGAACTTTTAGAAATAAAATTCTTATACTGTTATTAGTATTTTTCAATTTTTTCTATTACTATAATATTTGATCCCTAAATAGGAAAAATAATCAACTAATGGGATACTTCACTTGAAATTCAAAACATTAGTATTACAAGAGATAAAATATCTTGGCCAAACAAGATTAAAAGTTAGCAAGACATCTAAAAGCTAAAATATCCTATTACTAAACATTGTGTCTTTGTAAGGTAATGGTTAGAATAAAAAAAAATAAAATTATCCTACACCATAAAAATATCTATCCACCTTTGGAAATCTTTCAAAGTGGGCTAAATGTCACACCCGCGTACTAAATACATATCCATCTATCATTCATTGCATTTGCATATTATATATACATATACATATATATATATTGAATTAAAATAGGATAAGCATGTATAGTTAAGCTAGGCTTAAGATTGAATTGAGGTTAGTACTTGGTTGAGCAGCAAGAATTTTTAAATTTGATGATACTCAATTTGAGTAAAATTAAGTGAAAATAAATGATATGAAGTCAAATTGAAGTTGAATTAAGGACTTAAGTGTCAATAAAAGGGTATGGACTTGATTGAAAAGAATAAAGGGCTTAAATGGAACAATTAGAGATTTGAGGATGTATGGGTAATATGAACATTTTATTAAGGGGCTAAATAGATACTTTGCAAGTTAAATTATCCAAATAATGGCTGGAAACATACTTAAATTCGTTTCCATAGTGTGAAAGTAGGTAGGTTTAGATAGAGAAGAGAAAAAAAAAGACAAGCATATAAACATACAAGAGAAGAAAGGGATCTAGGAATAACTCTTAATCTCTACTTGTTGGAGCTGATTTTCTAAGAAGATTTGAAGGTTTTAAAACTTTTTCAGCCATAATCATCATTTTTAAAGGTTGTGGTGATTCATTTGGTAAGTAATTTATGTGTTTTTGTTATTTCGGGTTAGGGTTTATAAATAGCAGATTGCAGGTTTTTGAGTTCTTGAAATTGAGTCTCAGTATTTTTGTCATAACTTAAACTAGGAAGCTCTAAATTGAGTAATATTTAATTATAGAGAAACTTTAAAGCATCCTCTATAACTTTTTAGTTTTGATATTGAGCTGATTCTATTTTTTATAACATTTTAGTTTTAATGTTGAGCTGATTCTATTTTTATTAGGATTGTATAAGGCTGTACTTTTTATTGCTCAATCTGTCATGATTTATGACCTTGTTGTGTTCAGGTGCTTATAACTATTTTTGTGGTTATCCAATTAAATTGAAATTTTAACAGGATGAACTAGACAATATATTCAGGAATGTATAAACTTTGAACTTCAAATCCATTGTCAATAATTCATAGTAATTTTTCAAAGTTTACTCTGGAAGCTATCCTGTTAGAGTAATTAAGCAGGTTTTGAAGAATTGAGCATGTTAGCATATTTTTGCATATCTCATGGGGCTGCATGATTAGGGTAATATATAGACTTATTATATTGATGATTTGTGAATATAATTATATGTTTTAGGTGCTGTAAAAACCAAGGAGGGTGCTGGTACTAACTAGAGAGCTTGGGAAGTCAACTTTGTGTGTGTGTGGGCTGATTTTATGAGTTGATGTTCAAGCCATTCAAACTCTACATTTTCTATGTATAGTAGCAATGAATAAAGTTTTTGAATGTTGGTTTATGAATCTGAACTAATGTTTTTGAATTACTTCAATCCAACTTTGCCATGAATTAAATTATTGGTTTAAGATTGAAGCTTTAAAATAACTACGGTTTCAAGTTAACTAGTTCAATGTGTTACCACTCCATGCTTGGTTATAGAAAATTTAATTTGAAAGTATTTTAACTACTTGATGATTTAATTAAGTTTGAAATCAGATTGGTTTATTTCTTAAAGAATTATGAGGATTTGGTGGATTGTTTTTGAATGCTTCAATATTTGAATGATTATTTGATGGAAATGATATTTGGTTTTGTATATTACCATTCTATATGAGATGTATAAATGTACTGAGATGTTATATATATATATTTGTGATTGTGATAGTTACTATTACATAATAGACAATAGGGCACTTGATTGTAGGACAGTGAAGGGAGAAGGGTCGTACTGTGCTAATGTAGTCAAAGGGTTAGCCGTCAAGTGTTCCTAGAGAGTGTGTTTGTGATGGCCCGTATGTTATGGCTGGTTTGTGATGCTCATTATAGAGATGGTTAATATAAAATAAAGTGGTACTGATGTTTTACGGAGTGTGTTTTACTCAGTTAAACTTTATATATATTTGAAGTAAAAATTTGCTTGGTATTCTAAAGTAAATTATAATCTGACCTTAAATACTCTAATTTCTTCTAATTTTGAGAAGTCTATTATGTTTGGTTTAACTAAATGTTTTCTGCTTGTAGCATCAATTCATTGAGTATTTTAATACTCATTTTACTCTATTTTCTAAACTTTTTCTGATAGGAGGGCTTGATAGTGGACCCTTGGGCAGGGAGAGTTTTGTAGACATATCGTTAAGGTTGGCCTAACCATCTTGCTTGAGGCTGCTCTCATTTTGTGGTGTATTTTGTATAATGCAACTGTAAAAATATATGTAAATACATTTTGCTTATTGTAACTAATATTAAAATTGTTGTTAATATTACTTTTATTAGTCTTTTTGAAAATTAAGTAAAATTTTTATACCTACATTTTACCTTTATATCTACATAAACCTTACTTATTTCCATTAAAAATGTTTTCTCAAAAATGGTTTGGAAGAAGTTTCTAGTATCCATTCTGGGCTATGTGAGACAGGATGAGATGCTAACTATCCACCTTGATGCATACAAACCCACAAGTGCACAGAATCATATCAAGTAGTAATAAAGATATTATCCCACAAATATTGTAAATTGAATACTAAAATACTCACTATGTTCGTTTGTTTAGACAACGAAATAAAGTTTGGAATTTCAAAGAAATAAAACTAAATTAACCAAGGTAAAAACGCAAATTCAATTCAAAGTTTAAAAGCTAGGGTTCTTATTCTCAATTGAACTATTTCAAAAGATTGATTAACTAACTAAGTTTATATTATTTCTAATTCATTTTGAAGAAATCTTAGAAATCATGGGTTTTCCTCTCAGATAAAGATAAACCTATAATTAATTGGAAATTAATTAACACTAAGTTTCCTGGTTCTCACTAACCTAATGCCTTTTAAATCTAATTTTAAATCACAACCTTTAATCAATATTAATTCACTTAACTAGGGGTGGCCACGGGCCGGTTTCGGCCCGAAATTGAACCAGAACTGGCCCGGTCAAACCCAGAACCGGGCTGAACCGGCCCAAAACCGAGGGTGGGACCTGTTCAGGGCCGGTTTTACCATTCTGGAACCGTGAACCGGCAGTTCCGATTCTGGTTCATTTTATGAAAAAAAATAAATTATGTCAAAAATTCAAAAAATGCAAGTTACAAATCTTTATCAAATTCTACATAATTTTATCTTACTCGTGGTATATTTTATTTTCTAAAATAATACAACTTTTTTACAGTGCGTAAAAATCGAACCGAAAAACTAGAACCATGAACCGGAACTGGCCGGTTTGGAACCGGCCCAGAACCGGGGTTAAGCCGGTTCTAGTTCGGTTCCACCTTAGGTCGAACCGTGAACCGGCGGTTCCGAACTCGAACCGGCCGGTTCATGAACCGTGGCCACCCCTACACTTAACTGTCTCTCAACTAATTAAGCAATCAATAGGTCATTGCCTAATCCTACAGAACCTACTTCTCGATTAAGCCTATAGTATTAATTCAATTTTAGGGTGATCAGTCCTAAAATAATATTAAGTACAACAATAACTAATAAATTAGATCTAGCAACCTAACATTGATCACAATATGTACATATGGTCCATTTGGAATAAGAACTCTAAAAAATAATTTAGCACTCATATTAAAAAGAAAGGAAAGAGATGAAGAGATGAAGAAAACAATTCTAATCATATTAAATAATAAGAAAAGTAACAAGAAAAATTCCCTTTCACCAAGGTGTAGAGATTACTTGTTCTTTACAATCTTCAAACCAAATCCTATTCTAATATGAGCAAAAGAAAAAACTAAATAAAAGTGTGCTGAAAAATAATAAAGAAAATAAAAATTCCAAAACAAAAACAAAAACAAGAACATAACAAAAATAAAGAACCCTAAATGAAAAACAGATGGTTCTATTTAAAATACCTAGTTTCCTAGTGAGAAAGGTCATTTAAAACCTCTCAAACTCTATCTAATCATAAGCTTAAAAGGTGAGCTTCTATCTATCTAAAATCCAGCTTAAAATCCACTTCTGATTGTCTACCACATCATCATGCACAGATATGAAACAATTTGACACACCCATGCCTCAAAATAACTCTGAATTTCTTGTAATCAGGAATCGCCGTGCGCATGGGCGTGTCACTCTACACATGGGCATAGGCTCTGTAACTTGCTCTTCTTTAATTCAGGCATGGGCATGCACGATTTCAGCATGGGCATGTACCTTGATGCGAGGATAACCTTCCAATCTCATCTCTAATCCTATCTTGTCTTCATTTGTTATCTCCATCTTCTCCCAAATTCATCCTAAACCAAAAACTAAACAAAAATTATCTAATTAACATAAAAGCACCTAAATTAGAATAAAATAATAAAACTAACTAAATTAACTAAAAATGCATTTCTAAACTTAATATATAATAAAATAGAGTACTCAAAATATATATTTTTCACACTCATCAAACCTCGGGCTATCTGGGACAGGGTGTGACACTAAATGTCTCTCCATATGCTAAAATGTTTTGAAAAAAATATAACATATGAAGTGGGTAATACTGAGAGGTAAAATGAGTATTACCTTATAGCACCCTCTAGTACTACATATACGTGTTCATAATACACTTCATAAACATAGTGATATGTGGTAATTAGCATAGTAAGTTTAGGATGTTTCATTCATAATTAAGTTGCATTTCATTCACATTTTAGCTTAATTGTAATGCATTTTATTAATAATCAAAATTGCTCTTGATCTTCATTGTTGTTAAGTAAATTCTTATGCATTTGGATGGTTTATTAATTCTTTTGAAGTTTATTTGAAGTTAGGAAAGTTAAATGGTCATATAAAAGTTATTTGAGGTCAAAGGAGTTGAAAAAGGCAAGCTTTGGAGTGTGTGGACTCGGCAACATTCGTCAACACTCGGCAACTTTCTTCACGAGTCGATAACACTCGGTAACTTTCTTCACGAGTCAGCACAAAAGAATACTGTCATGACTCGGTATGCTTCCATGCTCCTTCACGAGTCGTGACAACAAGCTTTCTTCCCGACTCGGCACAGGCGTGAGGAGACACAACCCTTCGGATCAAGTCAAACTCTTTCAATCATAACTCCCTCTATAGAACTCAAATTCAAGTGATTTAAGAGGTTGTGGAAAGCTATTTCAGAGGGCTACAATTTTATAAAGACATTTAGACTTAATTCGTTTGTATGAATTAACAAAAATGCCCTCAAAATGACTAGTGATGTCAAATCATATGACTTTTTATCAAAGTGTGTTTTGTACCCTTTGGGTTATTAACTTCCTAAGCATATATATTCTTTATTATTATATAGAGAGGATATAACAGCAATAGAAAACACTTTTTAGCCATAGAAAAAATATTAGAGACAAGAAGATTAAGAAGGAGAAAGAAAGCTTGAAGATTGAGAGAACCATTCTAGAGTTTGGATGCTTTCTTATTTTCTAAATTGCGTAACTCTTACTAAATCTTCTTGTATTTATTTTATTTCTATGGACGTAGACTAGTTGTATATTGTTAGGATTTATCTTTATGTCATGAACCATAGTTTATTAATTAATGAAAGTTAATCAATTTCTCTAATAAATGTATTTTATGTTTATTATTTTTAATGCTTGTTTATGTTTGGCCAACTTAAATATAATTTGAGTTAGGGTTATGCATTGAAAGATAGTAAAACCAATGGAAGAAGTAAACATAACATGAATTAATTTAATGATTAGAAATAACTTAAATTGTTTATATCCATACTTTGGGATAGGCTTTGCTTTATAATATGTATGCTTGATTTAAATCATTATGAGTGAGGATGAAAGTTAAGCCATAGTGTTTAAATTATTGAATATATGTTTAACCAATTTATAATCAAAAGAGTAAATTGATATAATATTAGACCCAAGAAAATGCATTTCATTAAATAATAATTAAATTTACATGGAAAATGATTTGGTAAATGAATCCTAATAAATGTTATAATTATTCTAATTGTTGTTGCTCTAGAATTTATTATAAATAGTATATTAGAATTTAGATTTTATTTTAATTGATTA
>CATIWO010016414.1:0-34797 GCA_949673435.1 Macaranga tanarius | reverse complement strand
GATGTCTATTCAGCAAATATTACGTATCATCTCATTGATGTTCCTCCTGTGCTTCTCCTTGGAGTTATAGGGGGAATATTGGGAAGTCTATATAATTTTCTTTTAGATAAGGTTCTTCGAATTTACAACCTCATTAATGAGTAAGCTTCCATTTCAGTGTTTCTCATTTGCAAAATCTGTTTTTCAATGCTTTTAAACACCATTTCTGAATTCATTTTCCTTGTTTTCCTTTTGTAGGAAAGGCGTTGCTTACAGAATTTTCCTTGCTTGTTCAATCTCTATATTCACATCCTGTCTTCTTTTTGGATTACCTTTTTTGGCATCTTGTCGAACTTGTCCAGCTGATGCATCTGAGGCTTGTCCAACAATTGGTCGGTCTGGAAACTACAAGAAATTTCAATGCCCTCCTGGTCACTACAATGATCTTGCTAGCCTCATTTTTAACACAAATGATGATGCTATTAGAAATCTTTTTAGCAGGGACACTGACTCTGAGTTTCAATATTCATCAGTTTTCATATTTTTCATAACCTGCTTTTTTCTTAGTATATTTAGCTATGGGATTGTTGTTCCTGCTGGCCTTTTTGTGCCAGTTATTGTGACGGGGGCATCTTATGGACGTTTAGTTGGTATGTTAGTTGGTTCAAGAGATGGTCTTAATCATGGTCTCTATGCCGTGCTGGGTGCTGCTTCACTTCTTGGGGGATCTATGAGAATGACAGTTTCTTTATGTGTTATTATCCTAGAATTGACCAATAACTTGTTGCTATTACCCTTGATAATGTTGGTTCTTCTCATTTCCAAGACTGTGGCTGATGCTTTTAATGGTAACATTTATGACCTTATCATGAAGGCAAAAGGTTTTCCTTATCTAGAAACTCATGCTGAACCTTACATGAGGCAGTTGACTGTCAGTGATGTAGTCACAGGTCCACTTCAATTCTTTCATGGCATTGAAAAGGTCAGTAACATAGTACATGTTCTCAAAACAACAAGGCATAATGGGTTCCCTGTAATTGATGAACCTCCACTTTCAGAATCCCCGGTTCTTTATGGACTAATCCTCCGTGCTCATCTTATTGAGTTGTTAAAGCAGAAAGCTTTTTCATCCACTCCAGTGCCAATAAGTGCTGATTCCTTCGCGCAATTTTCACCTATTGACTTTGCAAAGAGGGGCTCAGGCAATGGTGACCAGATAGAAGATATAGAAATTAGTGAAGAAGAGATGGAAATGTTCTTGGATTTACATCCTTTCACCAATGCTTCACCTTATACTGTTGTGGAGACAATGTCACTAGCTAAGGCTTGTGTACTTTTCCGAGAAGTTGGTTTGAGGCACTTGTTGGTGATACCTAAGATCTCTGGTGTAAGAACTTCTATCCTATCTATGAACTTTTTTCAAATTTCTCCTGGAGATCTGTTCATTCAGGCATTTAAAAAGGTTATTGCTGTGAACATGATATGCCAGCATGCATTGGTGATTTTTCATGACTATTCCCCTTTACCTTTTATCTAATTTTTAGTGCGAGATCTTTCCAATTTATATTTCAGTCTCAATTCAAAAAGCTTTCTGTACTTTTATGTTTCTTTAACCAAATTTTTACTATTTTTGTTGCAAAGTTGTTGGTACTTGTGCTGGAAGTTGCAGATTGGAAAAACATCTTGAATTGCTTTAGCCCTTCATATTTTTCTTGTTCTTAGTGCATCCCTCATTTAACCATGTCTGATATGCATTTAAGTAATCATTTAGTAGACAGTTTTTTTTTTCCTTTCTTTCTCTAATGCAGAACATATAGACTTATATAAAATTTTAAAAAGCATGATATCAATAATTTTTTTCCACATTAAGCTTCTAGTATATGTAAATCATCAATCAAAACTAATCCATTTTTTCATGCATTAGAAGGCTTGATTATGGAATTTTTTTTACCATGGTGGATTTTAGGTCAAAATTACACTTTCATTTCTCTCGTCTAAAAAATTGAATTTTTGATCCTTAAGTATTAATTCCATCAACAAAATGCCCCTTCTGACAAGTTTTTCTGGTAGCATCTGGGTGAATAAAACATTTTATACCCTTTGTGATGTCTAGTTGGTTGCCCGTGCTTGTGTTCTTATGAGTGCACTGCTACGTCACTATCTTCCTTGTTCTTTTTGTTAAGAATAACCATTCTGCTTTTACTTTATTCTGCATGATAATTTTTCGCCAAATGATTTAATGCCATTGCTTCTTAATTGCAGAGATCTCCTGTTGTGGGTATTTTGACAAGGCATGACTTCATGCCAGAACATATACTGGGTGTGCACCCTTTCCTCGTTAGGAGCAGGTGGAAAAGACTAAGAATCCGGCTCCCACAGTTATTTAAATGTTTCTAGGGCATCTTGCTATATACTGGGTCCGCACAATTTCCAGATTAGGAGCAGATGGAAAAGAATCCGGCTGCTCTCTTTCTCATTCAGAGCAATGAATTTTGCTCTTGAAAATGAGATTGTACATAGTTGTATTTGAGCTCCCATAGTGCAGAAGATTGCAAGGAGTAGTGAGATTATTTGTGAGCTTCTTCACGTCAACAAACCATAAACAAAGAAGATCAGAGGAGGAACTAACATAGAATCACATGATGAGGTAAGTCATCATATCATGTTAACTGGATGGAACAGATCTTCTTTTGCATCTGATGCCCCCGGTATCCAGTAGCCACAAGGTAGCCACAAGGACTCTGGCTATTCTGGAGTTCAAGCCGGGTAGATGGAACAGATTTTGCTTTGCTGAAATATTTATATGTATTTAATAAGAGGATCATTTCCATGACCAGTTTGTTTCCATGACATAATGAAGTCTTCTGAGTTAAAATTTTCATCCATAGATATATTGGTGAAAAGCATTGAACCCAGATGGAACTTTCCAATTTCTGTCCATTGAAGATGTGAGTTAGCAATAATTTTTGCTAAATGGCAACAATATGATGAAGAATAGACACACTTTAGGTTTATACTTCATTTAGTCAACATCATTAAAAGGATGAACATATCACTGATATTTGATTGCCAACCAAGATAAATATGTTATGTTACACCATTTTGTGTATAACTTTGGTGTGATATGCCTTTTTGATATATGCCCATATCATTAGGAATGAGCATTTGATTCTGTTAATTTGGTTTGATTTTTATATAATTTTAGTTCCAACCAGGTAAAGTTTTGAATAATGAGAGAATTTTTTTATCCAGTTTTGAGTAAAAAATTTTATTAACTGAATAGACTGAATTTTATTGTTTTATTATAGTAATACATTAAATGCAACATGACTAATAATTTAATTAAAGAATTTCAAACATAAATTGAACTTAATTTAAGTTTGTTTGGTTTGGATTGACTTTTAATGTAAAAAATTTGGTTAGTCTATTTCTTAGTTTTTTTAAGGAATTTTTTAGTTAATTTGCTTTCATTTGAAATTTTAGTGTATATATATATATATTTCGATTTCAAATGAAGTGATTGAATGCTCACTCCTTTGTATCACTGGTGTCTCCGACCAATGAGTTAGTGGTCGGTTCATCCATTTATCTAGTTTTTTTAGTGTATATATATGTGTGTATTTATATAAATATAATTAAAATTGTTAGATTAATCATTGTTTAATTATAGTGATTGCTATATATTACAAGTATAAATATACAAGAATTAATCAATGCTTTTAATTAAATAAAAATTAATTAAATAATTTTTAATTTCAATAAGAACCTCTTTTTTTAAGATACAAAAGACTTGTAATAAAATTTGTTCATAACGTATGATTGAACTTTCTCTTACTTTTTGATGAAAGTTATTTAGCATTTAAGTACACATAAAGATTAGTACAAAATCATTCTCAAAAAAAAAATCAGTACAAAATCGCTTTAGCAATTCATAGTGTATGTGTATGGGGTGTCTTCTTGATTATCTAGTGGCATCATCCTTTAATTATTAAAACTAGTTGACAATCCGTGCAAATAATATTTATTTTAAAATAATTTTAATAAATAGAAAACTATAAAATAATCAATTAGTTTATAAAATTATCACAATAATTTATTTAATTACTTTTTTTTTTATTAAGAGCTCTTTATAGATAGAGTATATATATATATTTTTAATGTGCACAATAACAATAATAAATAAATAAATTAAATGAAATGAAATGAAAATTATTTATTAATGTACGTAACTTAAATTTTGGAATAAAAAATAATCTAAAATTAATGAAAAAATTATATAAATTATATTCAACCAACACAAAAACATTAGGGTTAAGAAGACACTTTTGTGCTTTATATTTTAAATAATGTATATTTTGATCCTACTTTTTATGTTGTCTTTTCTTTCTTTTTCAATATTCTGAAATATTGGAGCTTCTTACAACACAAACAGAACATATCTGAATTGGAATAAATTGAGTAAGAATAACTGTGAATCTAATATCCAACATGAGATATTATTTCATTTGCTGCTCCTCCTCAGCATGGTAATTTTTTTTTGATTACCCTATACATTTATGCTTTGGGATGAGCTTGTCCAAACCAACGTGACTTCCATCGTCAAGGAAATCAAGGTCAGTTTCCAACTCTAACCAATTTTTTGTTTGAAGTACACTAATGATTTTATTAAACTAAGAATGTGAAAGATAAATACTTTATTGGATTTGCAGAATTTAGATCTTCCAAGGTTGGATCAGATAATTCCATGTTCACTTGGTTCACAAGGTGACATGATATGCACACCATGCAACACCTCCAAATTTGATTTAGTTATGGTTAATTAAACCACCAAATAGCCTCTTACCTGCATTTACCAAAAATTTGTTTCGTTCTCACCACATCAGTATCAGTCTGTGCCAAAGTACTTTGCTTGCTACTAAACTACATCTAATTCTTCAGTCTGTTAGATTAATATTGCCATAGAAGAAAATCAATAATTATTCTTCAAATCTTTAAAAACTAATTTCAAGCATTTGGTTACATACCTGCTTCCTACAAATACAAGAACAATAGGCATGAGAAATCAAGTTGGGAAGTAATTTATCATTACTTGTTTAGCATTTTCTTTCTGATTCTGTGCAATTTTTCCTTCAATAGCAGGAACATCCACTCCAACAATTAAATTAAAATTGCAACATATAGTTTTTTCTATAAATAAAAGGTGTTACTTCATCAAAAAAATATTATTTTTTGTTATTTATCAAATATATTATTAGGAAAAAAACTTACTCATGTCCTCCACATGCTCCAATTAGTCATTACATTCCCTCAAAGATGGAAAATCATCCCCTCTTATTGAATCTATAAAAATGCAACTACATTCTGTTATATTCTAATTGCACATTAAAATTGTAATAAACAATAATAATTGTCAAATAATAATCATAATGATAAAGACCTATAAAAATCAATAAAAGAAAGATAAGTGAAATGTAAATCTACATGCTACCAAAAAAAAAAAAAATTTATGACACTTCAATTTATTTATCAGAGCCTGTCGATATTTATCAAGTGATTAATAAGCTAGCATAACACCATAGTACATAAAGCTCAGCACCAGCAACATCAAGAGAGTAGAATCGTAACACTTCCTAGAACTAACAATACTTGTCCTAGCAATGCATGAAATGAACAATGTGTGAACACACAAGGAGAGCAGTAGTAACAGAAAAAGGGTTTAAAAAGATAATAGATCATGTAATTACCCCATAGAAGCTCCACACTTATCACTAAACTCAATACCATCATTAATGAGGAACCAATAGTAATGCATAAAATTAAAAAAAAAAGAAGAAGAAAACAATGGTCAATTTGAATAATAAGAATTGGTAAGGATATAGATAGAATTCAAAATATGCACAATTTGCTTAAGTCTGATATATTTGTTAGAATTTTAGGTGGAGTGAAAAACTAAATTAAGTTCAATAATTATTTTATAGTTTAAAGAATTTTTAAGAAATTTTTTTTGTGAAAAATAAAATTTTTAATAATTTAATAAATAAGCATTTAATGGTGAATAGTGAATTATAGGGAGAGAAAAATGTCGAAATTTGGGTTTAATGATTTTAAGGCTCAATATTTAATATATATTAGTTGTGAATTCATGTGATATTCAAATTGTGTGTTAATATATATTTTATTTTAATGATTTAAAATTATAAATAAATTGAAATTCAGTTCAAAAAAAATAAAATGAAATAGTTTTAAACAAATTAAAATTTATACAATATACAGATTGTAAATTAATTTTAATTCAATACTTTTAATAAAATAAAAAATATAAATTAATTAAATAATTTGTAAAAGATAAAAAAATATTTTTTTTAGTTTTAATTATAACTCTGTTTTTTTTATAACAATATAATATGATAGAAATCTTCTTAAGTACTATTAAATTGTATATATTATTTTAAAAATGCCTTTATTTTCTTTCACTCTTCAGTATCTCCAATGAATTTAGGAATGGATGAAATTTCTTGAAGCAATTTACTAAGCATTATTGCTATTGCGCTTTTCATTCACCACTGCCTTTGCATTTGACCATTTTATTTTGTTTTAAAAGGTCAAATTGATCATAAAAATTACATTTATTTTCTATTTTTTTTACTAATTCAACAAAAATTTCTTGGAAATTATGAAAATCTCTCTGATATTTTATTTAGTTAAAAATTGGTCTGTATTGTTAATTATGATGGAGAATTATTTTAATTTTATTATTTTAGTTCTACTTTTAGCTTATCCTTATAATATTTTAGTTGAAGAGAATTAGTAAAAAAATTTTTTTAAAAAATTTTTAAAATTGTATTTGAAATTCAAATTTATTTATACTTGCAAAATTTTAAAAGCTAATAAGTATTAATAAATAAATTTAATATTCCCTTAGTAATTTTAAGGAGTTTTAAAAAACAAAAAAACATTTAATTCATCTGTACACTAATTTTATTTTTTAAAATTATACTTAAAACTTAACTTTGTTTATACTTTAAAAATTTTAAAAGCTAATAATATATTGAAAAAGGTACTAAAGGACCTCTCTATCATAACTAATTGTAACGACAAAGTTATCGACTGACTAAATTATTAGAAAGCTTTTTGTAATTTATTAAGAAAATTTTTGTTGAACTGTCAAAAAAATAAGATTGTAAGTATAAAAATAGAATCAAATTTGGATTTTATTGCAAAATTTAAGGGACATGCCAAATTGAGCTCTAATCCTATGAAATATTCTGTTGTAAAAAAAAAATATTTTAAATCGAAGTTTTAGCAATTAAGGTAAAGGATTATATCCATATATAGGTTAATGGTAAAGGAAACTATTTGCAAATAAAGGTATAAATGTAAGGATAATGATACATGTCGCTCTGAGCGATATGAATAGTATTGTCACTTATCAAATAAATACAAAAATTTACTTTTAAAAATTATTTATTTACCTCATTAACAGGAAGACATTTGAATAATAAAGAATGATTTGAAAATTTTTACATCCAACATAACACTATTCATATCGCTCTAATTATTCTAAATGTAAGTTCACCAATAATTGAGAAAACAATGGTTTGATGTTTGAGCAACTTGGCTCACAAAAGTACATAGGAATGCGAAAGGTACCCTCTTATTAGATTGGCTTTTGATTGATTTTTTTTTTTTTTTTGTGTTCAAATTTTGTGTGGTTGGAAATGGACCTCTTAATTATTAGATTTTTTTTTTTCAATATAGAATGAAATTTCATTTTATAGCTTGGAAAAAATTATAATTTTGTAATGAATTCTTACATGTATTTAGGATATTAAATTATGACACCTCAATTTTACATTGGAAATGAATAAAGGGTTGGATTTATTAAGAGCTTTAGCAAATTATTAGCAATATCAAGGGTAAATTTTCAAGTCACATGTTCAGGTTTCGTCCTGCTTAAAGTAGCTTTTTTTTTTTTTTTTCAAAACTTAGAAATTTTATTATTAACATAAGATTACATCACTATTATAAGGGCTTTTATAGCTAATAATATAGTCACCCAATAATAATTTTGACTAATAATTTTAACCAAGAATGAAACTTCAAAGTTAGAAAAGATAGAGTTTACAACTTGAAAAATCATTACAACAACAAGCAACGCATCGAAATAAAAAGATCACATATTACTTTGTAATTGGAAAATCTTAGCAATTAATAGGCCAAAGATGAAAAAATTGTTAAACACCAAGTAAATTAAGTCAATTTTTTTCATTTTCCATCAAATTATGGGTGTGGTGGAACCCATTTGAAGACCTCAACCTTGAAGGATAGTAGAAATTGGATAAACTCTTGACGTTCGAATAGGTCTACTCGAATCAAAAACTCTCTTAATTACCAGGTAAGCTGAATCAAGTATTTTTAATAAAATCTTGATGTTACGTTGTTGATAAATCTCACAAGTTTTGATAAAACCCACAAAAAAAAGTAGCACAAATATAGCCATAATGATAAATCCTAACAAATTATTGAGAAAATCAATAGATTTAGTACTGAAAACTCTAAAAATTGGTAGTTGGGCTATCGTTCATGCAAAGAGGAGGAAGACAACTCCACCTTCACTTCATTGTGTAGCGTTGGAACAAAAGAAGAGAGGAACCCTAAGAGAATGATAATTTGCAGATCTTATCCCGCTCAAAGTAGTTTACTAGGCTAAGTTCTTATAAATGATATCAGAGTAAATTTGCCAATTCAAATATGAAACTAAGTGCTACACCGTGAGAGTCAGTGATAGCCATATGCAGAATCTATATGAGCTACCTGTAGAGTCCACAAACTTGCCTGGTGGACTAAGATTCCAACGTGGGACTCATCTCTAAAATTCATATAAGCCACCTCTAAAATTCAAAGCATGCTTTGATGGGTTAAAATTTTAGGTGGTTCATGCTCTTTAGTTAGGATCTTAAAATTTTGGGATAAGTATAAAAAAATACATTGTGGTTAGGTGTTTTTTCATTTAAGGGTTTGGAGTTTTTTTCATGACATTTAGAGGTGTATGGTTTCATTTTCTAATACTTTAATACTATTTCAACTAATATCATCATTTTTTATAATAAAATATTAATATAACACTACATTTCACCAATAAAAATATTTTGCATGTGATTTACTATTAATATGATCATTTAAATATTATTAGAAATATCATAATTTTCTACATTGAGCGATAATACTATTCATGTTGCTCTAATTATCCTAAATGTAAGTGCACCAATAATTGAGAAAACAATTGTTTGATGTTTGAGCAACTTTTTTGACAAAAGTATATAGGAATCGGAAAGGTACCCTCCTATTAGATTGGTTGATGATTGATTTTTTTTTTTCTGTGTTCAAATTTTGTGGGGTTGGAAATGGACCTCTTAATTATTAGATTTTTTTTTTTTCAGTATAGGATGAAATTTCATTTTATAGCTTGGAAAAAATTACAATTTTGTAATGAATTCTTATATATATTTAGGCTATTATATTATGACGCCTCAATTTTACATTGGAAATGAGTAAAAGGTTGGATTTATATATAAGAGCTCTAGCAAATTATTAGCAATATCAAGGGTTAATTTTCGAGTCACATGTTCAGGCTTCATCCCGCTCAAAGTAGTTTTTTTTTTTTTTTGTTGGGGTCAAAACATAAAAATTTCATTACCAACATAAGATCACATCACTAATATAAAGGCTTTTATAGCTAATAATATAGCCGCCCAATAATAATTTTGACTAATAATCTTAACTAAGAATGAAACTTCAAAGTTAGAAAAGATAGAGTTTACAACTTGAAAAATCATTACAACAACAAGCAACACGTCAAAATAAAAAGACCACATATTACTTTGTAATTGGAAAATCTTGAAAATTAATAGCCAAAAGATGAAAAATTTGTTGAACACAAAGTAAAGTGAGTCAAATTTTCTTCATTTTTCATCAAATTATGGGTGTGGTAGAACCCATTTGAAGACCTCAACCTTGAAGGATAGTAGAAATCGGATAAACTCTTGACATTCGAGTAGGTCGAATTAAAAACTCTCTTAATTATCAGGTAGGTTTAATCAAGTATATCCAACAAAATTTTGATGTTATTGTAGTTATTGATAGATCTCACAAATTTTGATAAAACCCAAAAAAAAGGTAGCACAAATATAGTCATAATGATAAATCCTAACAAATTATTGAGAAAATCAATAGATTTAGTATTGAAAACACTAAAAAATAGTTGGGCTATTGTCCATCCAAAGTGGAGGACGACGGCTCCACTTTCACTTCATTGTATAGCATTGGAATAAAAGAAGAGAGGAACCCTAAGAGAATGATAATTTGTAGATCTCGTCCCGCTCAAAGTAGTTTACTAGGCTAAGTTCTTACAAATGATATCAGAGTAAATTTGCCAACTCAAATATGAAACGAAGTGCTACACCGTGAGAGTCAAGGATAGCCATATTCAGAATCTATATGAGCTATCTGTAGAGTCCATAAACTTGCCTGGTGGACTAAGATTCCAACGTGGGAATCATCTATAAAATTCATACAAGCGACCTCTAAAGTCTATGACTTGCTTTGATGGATTAAAATTTTAAGTCGTTGATGCTCTTTAATTAGGATCTTAAAATTTTATAAAGCTAGAAGTCGAAAAGCACTAGAATTTTTTTTTTCTCTACCACCTACGTACCATCTCTCTCTAGACCCTTCTCAGGTATTTAGTTTTCTTCATCGAGCTGAAAGCCAATTTTTGGCCATTGGTTTTTTTTTATCACTTAAATAATATTTTGTTTAGATTTAGGATTAAATTCTTATTTTTTCATCATATATGATGATTTTGCTCTCTTATAGTGAGAGTTTTATCGGTTCAAAAAGAAGATTATGATTATATGACTGCATCAATAAAGAAAAAGAATTAGCCATGGCTACATCAATGAAGAAAAAAAGAAGACCTAAATTTTTTTTATGTAATTCTTGATTTGATTTATCCAAAATTTAATAGTTTTTGTTTATATTGTAAAATGAGTTTTGTCACACTTAGGGGTGAGCAAAAAAAACCGAAAACTAACTAACCGAACTGAACCGACAGGTTCGGTTATATATAGGTTCAGTTCGGTTTCAGTTTTTAACAATACATAACCAACTGGTTTAGTTCAGTTTTGGTTTTCAATTTGGAAAATCGATAATAACCGAGCCGACCGACTTAAATATATATTTATTATAAAAATATTAAATAAAATATATTAATTAGAAAAAATATACATAGATATTAAAATTATAAATAAAAAATATTTTTTTAGTTATATAATTAAAGAATAAGCTTAAAAAATTATAAAATAAAAAATAAAAAAAAAATAAAAATTTTATTTTAAAAATAAAATTAATTAACCGAATAACCGACCAAATCGAGTCGGTTCGGTTAATTTCGATTTTCCCTCTGGTTCGGTTCTGTCACAATTCTCTCTTAGTCGGTTTTAGTGGTTCTTTGACCGAATCGAACCTAACCGATGCTCAGCCCTAGTCACACCTATTAAATCGCTAAGGATGCTGAAGCACTTTTTCGATTTACCATCTGGAAGTCAAGTTACTCTATTTTAAATTTTAGCTCTCTTTTTTGCCAAATTTCATATCCTCTATACGTGACACCGATGCACTGATATTATTGTAGCTGCTGTTATTTTATTTTTTAAAGTTGTTTTTTTCTTTTTTTTAATACCGTATCTTTTTAGAGTAAGATTTTTTTTTATATAATTGATACTGTTTTTTTTTTTTTTTGAAAAAATATAGTTTGTATTGTTGTTATGTTTTGTTACAGAAATTTTGCTATTTTTTTTGTATTGCCTAATATTAAGTAATGAAATATATTTTCTTATTGAAAAAAAAACACTAGAAAACCTTTTTTTATTTTTCTCTTTCATTACCTTAAGAGGCCAGGCAGGTCACAACTCACAACTAGGGCCTACCATCGGTCGGTTCAGTCAAAGAATCACCAAAACCGACCAAAAGAGAATTGTGACTGAACCGAATTAGAGAAAAAACCGAAATTAACCAAACCAACTCAGTTCAGTTCGGTCTGTTATTCGGTTAATTAATTTTATTTTTTAAATAATTTTTTTTATTTTTTATTTTATAATTTTTTAAGATTGTTCTTTAATTATATTACTAAAAAAATATTTTTTATTTATAATTTTAATATTTATATATAATTTTTTCTAATTAATATGTTTTATTTAATATTTTTATAATAAATATATATTTAAGTTGGTTGGTTCAGTTATTTTCAGTTTTTCAATTTAAAAACCGAAATCGAACCAAACTAGTCGGTTATATATTGTCAAAAATTAAAACCGAATAGAATCTATATATAATCAAATTGAACCAATCAATTTGGTTCGATTAGTCGGTTTTCGATTTTTTTCTCACCCCTACTCACAAGTCACAACCATGAAATTATAAACCCATACACTATTACACGTGTAACTTATTTTTTTCGTTATTAGCAACTTTCTCTATTGGCCAAGTTCAATTATGAAATTATGAAATTATTGAAGGCACAGGTTGTGTCCCACATAGCAACGTAGCAACAAAGTCCTTTTTTTTTTTTTTTGACGGGTGATACGTTATTAAATGATAAAGATTGATGTCTCCTGCGGAGATAGATTTTAGTGTCTCTGCAAAAGACATTTGTCTCTAAATTTTTTTAATTATAAATAAATAAATAAATTATAATATATGTGTTCTTAAATTATGATACGACGGGTTCATCTATTTCTATTTTATATTTTATCAATTTAATTAATTGATTATTAAAATCACTAATTTTTAATTATTATATAATTTTTTATATTATAAAATTAGTAGGAATGAAATAGTAATTTAGAAAAAAAAAAAAAAAATTATCCTATCAGCCGCACAATTTACTGTGGGTATCTCGCACAAAGATACCTATTGGTATTGAAATTATTGAAGGCACATGTTGTGTCCCACATAGCAACAAAGTATTTTCTTTTTTTTTTGTTTTTTGACAGGTTATACATTATTAAATTATTGAAGGCACAGGTTTTGTCCCACATGGCAGCATAGCAACAAAGTATTCTTTTTTCGAGTGGACAGATGGTACGAGATTAAGTACATCGAAACGAGAAAAATGATAGTTTATTATTTGATGTTAAAAGTTAATATATTTTAAAAATTATTTTTGCCGAGTCACAAACACAGCAACAAGGTAGAAGAAATGATGTCCAACATATATGCATGTGTTGTTGTGATCATTGAAGGCAAACAACAACTTGGTGTTGCACGGCATAATTTTTCGAATCCTATGAATGCTTAGCAAACCTAATTTTAGCTTAGAACGAGTGAAGCATCCCCACTTCGTAATAAATTTTTATTATTTTTCATTTTATCATCGTATTAATAAGTTTCTTAAAATAATTACTTTTCACCTATTATTTGAGAAATGTATTTTTTTTTTTTTAACAAATGATACAATGTCTAGATACAAATTTTTTACATAGATAATATAACATCAAATTATAATCAACTCACAGTTAGTCCCCCATAAGTAACTCAAATAATAAAAAAATGTAAATATTTAGTTGTAGAGATCGATCATTCATTCTTTTTAATTTCTCTTCTTATTATGTTGGAAATTCATTACCCAATTAGATGTTAAAAAAAAACCAATAAACTAAATACGTTAAATCAAATTACAATCCAAACCAATTAACCAATCCAACCAACCATTACATTGATGAATCCATGATAGTTAGGATGGATGTCATGGAGTTTTTAGGCCCGTTCAATTGACACATCATTGGCTTGTAAAATGCATTTTATATAGATAAAATGCAATGCACCATCAATTTTCAATTTTATATTGATGCTGCATAGCGTTTTATCTTGGATTCAATTTTCTAAATTTTTGACTTATCTTGAGTCAAAGTTCTATATATATATATATATTGAAAATTGATGCTGCATAACGTTTTATCTTGGATTCAATTTTTAAAATTCTGCCGCTGGGGAGTGGCCTAGCAGTACTTGCTTCCTGAAGCAAGTTTGAGGGGAGGTTCGAGTCCCCTCTCTCATGTTACGTGGTTCCACTTTAAAAACTCTCTCCATGTGGGGTTTTAACACCGAATAGCCATTTCCGTGTGGAGCTTAACACCGGATATACACGGTAGTAGGACGGGATTTACTCTCCCTTCTCTTCCGGTCTCCTAGAAGCCCTCAGGGCTGTCTTTGATAAAAACATTTTTCAAAATTCTTGACTTATCTTGAGTCAAAGTTCTATATCTATTAGTCACATGGTTTCACAAACTTATGTGAAGTTGTTGAATCGACAAAAGCATCAAAGAAAATAATAATGTGTGTCATGCATATAGCCTTTATCCTCACACCTCTTTTTTTGAGGAGGTGTGTGTAGTCTATGGCGGTGTGTGCTTACATTCTTGCATCTCATGTGCATGTTTGTGTGTGTCTGTGCTAACTTACTAACTTTGATCGGAAAAAAAAGGCAGTGGGCGTATCCCACATCGCTTGCATAGCATATGTGTGTCATGCATATAGCCTTTACCCTCACACCTCCTTTTTTGAGGTGTGTGTGGTCTATGGCGGTGTATGCTTGCATTCTTGCATCTCATGTGCATGTTTGTGTGTGTGTGTCTGTGCTAACTTACTAACTTTGATCGAAAGAAAAAAAAAATAAAGCTCTCGCTTTTTTTTTTTTTTTTTTTTAAATATTCATTACAGTAAAAAACAATTGGTTCCATGAAGCTTCATATAATTATTGAAGCCATTCATTTTTTTCCCCAAGTAATACCTACTGGTCAGATTAGTCTAATCCCTTTAAAAGTCATAGCTAATTTTCAAATACTTAATTTTAAAACTCTTTTTTTTTTTTAATATTTAATACCTCTAATATTCGGTAGTCCAGTAGTCGTATAAATTTAACTATTTTCAGATCAAACCAAACAAACCCATTAGCTAGTTTATGATATACATGTAAAAGCTTTTTGTAAATATCTTCTTGATATGTCATAAGTACGGACATAGAAACAAATTTTTTTTTTTTATCTGAACCACTAGTATTTAGGGGTATTTGTTTTAGCTGTTGAGATGAAACTGTTAACTGTTCAGTTTCCAACAACTACAAAAATCTGTTTAGTTAATTTTTTTTGAAAAGGAGCTAGTAGCTGTTAGATACCTGAACTGTACTAGTTCATATCAGTTCCAATTTGAAGCTTTTCACTAATAGTTCTATTTTTAAAATTATATTTACTGTCTTATCCTTTTAACTTTAACTATTTATCACTACTTAATAAAATAACTTATTATCATTACTTAATAAAATAATTAATTATCATCACTTAATAAAAAAATATTTGGGTAATTATTAAAATTTTAATATTATAGTTAGTAAAAATATTAAAAATTATATTAATAAAAAAATTTACGGCTCATTAATAATAATAATAATAATAATAATTTATTTAAAATAAATTGTCAAAAATTTAATAAAAATAGATATATTTATTTTTTTGAAATTGTATAAATAATTAAAAACCATCTATAATATTTCTAATTGTAAGTATAAAATAATATTTTTTTATCATATATACTATTGTTAATATTTAAATCATATATTAGATATAATGTCTATATATGTAATTAAATACACTATTAGTAACTGTTATTATAATTTTACCAAACATGTAATATTATTTAGCTATCAGCTATCAGCAACAGTTATCAGCTATTAGCTACCAGCTATCAGCAACAGTTTAGTCAAACATGCTCAAAATCTCATAAACGGTCCCTCAAGTACACAAAAATCAATTGATTTTTTTTTTTTTTGACCAACAATCAATTGATTTATATTAAAGTCCAATTCACACCACCTATATGTACTTGAACTCCTTATACTTTTCAAATATGAGATTCATTTATATCTCAAACAATAAATATAATCTTCTAAATTCATTTGTCTTTATAGATACAAATTTTGTGTCTTCTAGGTTCATGATGCTGGTCTTTCACAAATTAAAGAATTCTATTTAGCTAATAATTAATAACTAACATTTTTAATTAGTGATTAATTAATTAATTGCTAATATTTGTGCTGGACCTTTTTTTTTGAGAGAATATTTGTGTTGACCTTAAACTAAATGAGATTATAGAAAATATTAAACCAATGTAAATACGAGTTGTTCTCTTTGATATAATAATATTAACTCTAAAGTGCCGGCATATAGTATTAGTGGCCAAATACGTAATTTCACTCTTAAACTTTATTCAAATATTTTCTGGTGCCTTTAAATTTTTATTTTAATATATTATAATTTTAAACTTTAAAATTTTACCTTATATTCTTAAAATTTTAGTCTTAATCTGTTAAAACTGTAAAATAAAAAAAAATAAAAGTTAAATAAATAGAAAAAAAGAAGAAATTGTTTTTAAAAAAATTGAATTGGGCATTAAAAATAAATAAAAATTAAATATAACTAGTCGTCCATCCACGCGTTGCGTGAACTACAAATAATACATGTATTTTAAAATAATTAATTAAATGAGTTTAATATATACATTGAAAAATAATATAATTAATTCCAATTTTAATTCAAATAAATAGAGTGAATAAAAAAGAAATTGGAGATATAGTGTATTCTTGTAAATACATATTATTCAAAATGTTTAAACCAAATGAAATATATATTGTTTAGACCCAATATTAATTTTCAGGCCTAAAATTAAATTTTAAATCCAAAGTGAGCCCATTGCATTAAGTCCAGCCCAACTACAGTTACTTGGTTGAGAGTTTACTGTGTTTCTAAAGAAAATTCAGGAAAGAATTAGAGAAGGTAACGACAGACTCATGAGGTGATGGAGGAAATGCAAGAGACGCAGGTTACATAAATTCAATAGAGGTAGTTATTGACAAATTGAATGAAGGCTTTGCTTCTGTAGCAAGTTCATGGATTATAAAAGGGGAGGAAGTAGGAGCTATCAGACACAACCAACACACAATCAATCAATAATTCAATCAACACAACAATTATCAACCAACACAATATACAATTAACAATCAGTCAATTCAAATATCAATCTTCAACAATTTTTAATTAGCCATCTTTCAAGCTTTTAGTTTTTTTTATGCTTTTCTCTTACAGTTTTGTACTCACTGCTCTTTGAATGAAATTTTTGATTTACATTTTCCCAAGCTTATTTTTCATTACCTTTAGCTGCTTATTATTACCTTCAGCTCAATAACCATTTCTTTTTGCAAAGTAATTTACTGTTTACCATTAATTATAAATTTTAAATCCCTTGGAACTCAAATAAATTATAGTAAATACGTTTGGAAATCCACACTCGTCTGAAAAGAAGTCAGTAATTATCAATTTGGAGAATTAGTCTCTCCTCGCACGCTCGCAAAACTCAAACCAGCTAAAAATTGCACCAACAATCTTTTGGCATGCTCGGTGGGATCCATTCCAATGGAATGTTCAACTTTAAAAATGGAAAAATTTTTTGGGTTGGTAATCTGACCAATACGCCTGTAAAAATAAGTGCTTAAATGCAACAAACTTACGAAGAATGGGTGCCTCAGGATCAAACTTGGACCGAGGCACTAGCTTTTGGCTATTCAAGCCAAAATTCTAATGCTATTACAACTACTATTGAGGGCACTGATGCCCAAACTATTATGTTAGAAGAAAAGAAGTAGGCCTAAGATTCGATAGCACAGATGAACAGTGCTTTTCAAAATTTTTTCCGTACTATTAACCAAAGTTTGCAGGAGATAATAACTTTACTTATTAAGATGAATGAAGCCTATCTAAAGCAAAGGAGTCCTAAAGTGTCTCCAAAGGTGATAGTTCAGCCCCATGAAGAATCCAAACATTCATCTTCTGTTAGGCCTAATGATGGAGATCTGGTTCTTGGTGGTAATAAGGAAAATCCAAGTTATGAGCTTGGAATTCACAAACATGAGGGTGTTCAACAAGAAAAGGACCTTGGGTGCAATGTTCAGTAAAGGCAGATACTATTACCCCAAGGTCAGACATGTAATTTATAAGTTTCTCAAGGCTAACCACCAAATCTTCAAAACCAGGTGCAAGGCTTGGGAAGCAACATTCTATCTGATGAAATAGCCATTCCTGATGGCTAAGTGCAGAATCTTGAAGGCCAAATGTCATTTTACCAGGACTCTATAAAAATTCCCCAAGGGAAGGATAATTGTGTACCTTCTTCTTGACCTCCAAAGGTGGAAGCAAATATAAAAGCAGAAAAAGAGGCACCAGTGGTATTAATCGATCCTATCAATATGGATTTGAAAAACAAGATCAAAGAGAAAGAGAAGGTGGTTCAACCTTCCAGTATGAGTTCTAACAGGTTCATAAGCTACTGGAGACCAATCCTTCATAAGAGGTTCTCAGCACTAGAGAATAAGCCTGTTGTACCTACTATATTGAGAAATAACTATAAGCCTAAACCTAGGAGGGATGGCAGAAGGATACCACCAAAATTTAACAGGAAGCAACCAAGATTTTTGGTGTCCCCGTCTGTTCTACCTAACAAATAGTGGCATGGAGTGGAGCACCAGAAATTTTCTCAGCCTAAAAGGAGACAAAATGAAAAAGAGGTTCAACATGAGGCTAAAATAAAATTTAGGCCAAAGAAAGAGGACTTTATGATTCAGAAGGCTGAGAAAAATACTACTGAAATTCTAAACACCTAGGGGACAGAAGGTATAATAGAAGGTTTAGAGAATAGTTGTATAGTAGGAGACTGTACTAAAATGCTAAGCAAGGGAGGTGGTGCTGAAATATTTTCTACTGTGTAGGAAATGAAAGGAAAATAAATAAGAAAAGTAACTGGCCTCAGGCCAGAAGGTTGCCACTTAGTATATAAAGTGGCCAAATTTTACTTTTGGGTGTGTAAGTTGGCGTGATAGCCATTGTAAATAAATAAAATTTAGTTTTATTAAATTTTGGTGTGTTATTATTTATTTATTTTGTGTAAAGTTTGTTAGTTTGTAAGTAAACAGTAATTTTACAAAATTTTAGCAATATTTCTACTGAAAATTGGCTGTTTGATAATGAAAATGAATGGTTGTAGTGCAAAGTGTGCTGTGTGTAGTGATACAGATAAAAATATGCTTAACAAATCTAAACTGAAGCAAAAATAAGCTTTATGATAGCTATAATATCAAGTCATCCATGAAAAGATATACATCACAATATCCATATTCTAAAATGGTCAATATCAAAGGTATAAAGTGCTAGATAATATCACAGGCATCATAACAATATAAAAGTCTATAAACAAAGTGTAAACAAGTTAGAGAGAGTCAAAGTCAAAGCCCCTGAGGTTCTTCCAAATATCTAAGCACTTCTGCCTAGTGATCATAGCCTCTTCCTCCTGACTCAACCATTCTTTGACTATTTTCTTCTTATTTTTTAGAGATCTTTTAATAGACTAAGCTTTCTGGGCTGCATCCTAGTATTTGGAGGTTACTTAGAGGAAGACTACTTTTTCTTTTGCTTATTCTTCGTTGATCTATTTCATTTTGAGCTGCTAAACAAAAAAGGTGTCTTTCTCCAAGTGGAAAAGATTGAGATGGCTATAAGCTGCCAAGTGAGCTGTACTAGACTTCTCCAAGCAAGAGAAGCTTTACATGATCTAGTTCTTTAAAGCAATGATGGCAACTGACTTGAAATGCTGCTCTAAAGTGATAAGAGTTGAAAGAACTATAGATCTCTAGGTCTTTTGGAGGGTACCTATCTCTAAGCTAAGGATAGTCCTCAATGAATCATTGGCCTTGAAGCATCATCTGAAGTTGAAGAAGCCGTAGGGAGAACCTTTAAAGGAGTCTTCAGGATCCTCACATCATTAATGAATGGAGGACCAAAAGTCAACATCCTGTATAACAGTATAACAAATAAAGTGTAAGCCAAGGATATGGAAATACATAAGTAAAGAATAGAGAGAAAGGGAAGTACATACCTGAGGAGTAGCACGAGAAGTCTGATAAGAAGAAGCAAGCAGGAGGTAATGGATCCAAGGTAGGGGGTAATGGATCTGAGGGAGGAGTGGATGAAGTATTAAGAGCCTAAAACATTCTACCTGATAAAATTGAAGAGAAACATTAGCCTATAGAGAAACAATTCATCCACAAAAATATTCACAGCAATTTCATCAGAATCCTAATTCCTTAACATAATTCCTCCACAGAGTGCATTAACACAGAATACATAAAGGGTGCTACAAAAGGTGTATAAATTTACTTGGATGACATTTCCTTCTACTGTAGGTTCTGAGTGCTTATGGATGTAGAAAGGATTGAAGGAAGCAAACCCACTAATGGCAGCAAAAGGAGCAACGACGTTTTCCCTACAAGTAGCAGTGGATTCGACTGTCCTTCGCACGACCTCCGAGGCAGCAATAACAGCAGCACCAGGTGAGGCGATGATGGTTGGCGGACGCAGGGCAACAGGGGCCTCCTTGCATGCAGCGATGGCGTTGCTCTTTATGGTAGTAGTGGCATCACAACCTTCAAGAGCGATGGCTACAGCGGTCTCACACACAGTAGTGACGACAGGCTGGTGGTGTTGGGCGGTGAGAGGTATGGCAGTGGCATAATGAGCAGGTATGGTGGTGGTCAGCTCGGACAGTGAAGGTGAAAGAGGAAAAGAAGAAAAAGAAAAGGAGAATAAGGAAAAGAGAAAGAAGAAGAAGTAGGAGGTAATTAGTTTAGGGATTTTTGAGAAATAAAAATAAAAATATGAAGACTTTTGGGAGAATTTTTAGGAATTTCACTCAAATTTTCCTTGGGAAATGCACCACAACAGGAAGGAAGAAATATTAATTCTCTAGGATTAGGATTTTGAATTTCAGTAAAAGAGAAAGAGCTATTTATACCATATAAATTAGCATTAGGCTTGGCCCAAGCTAATTATATGCGGGGGTCATTGTTTAGACCCATTATTAATTTTCAGGCCTAAAATTAAATTTGAAGCCCAAAGTGAGCACATTGCATTAAGTCCAGCCCAACTACAGTTACTTGGTTGAGAGTTTACTGTGTTTCTAAAGAAAATTCTAGAAAGAACCAGAGAAGGTAACAACAGACTTATGAGGTGATGGAGGAAATACAAAAGACGCAGGTTACATGAATTCAATCAAGGTAATTATTGACAAATTAAAGGAAGGCTTTGCTTCTATAGCAAGTTCATGGATTATAAAAGGGGAGGAAGCAGGAGCTATCAGACACAACCAACACACAATCAATCAGCAAATCAATCAACACAATAATCATCAACCAACACAATACACAATCAACAATCAGTCAATTCAAATATCAATCTTCAGCAATTTTTAATTAGCCATCCCCTAACTTTTAGCAATTTTACGCTTTTCTCTTACAGTTTTGTACTCACTGCTCTTTGAATGCGATTTTCGATTTACATTTCTCCAAACTTATTTTTCATTACCTTTAGCTACTTATTATTACCTTCAACTCAATAACCATTTCCTTTTGCAAAGTAATTTACTGTTCACCATTAATTACAAATTTCAAATCCCTTGGAATTCAAACAAATTGTGGTAAAAGCGTTTGGGAGTCCACACTCATCTGAAAGAAGCCAGTAATTATCAATTTGGAGAATTAGTCTCTACTGGCACACTCGCAAAACTCGAACCAGTTGAAAATTGCACCAACATATATATATATATAAATATTAATATATTTCGGAGAATGAGTATATTTTCTTCAAAAAAATCTGAACGTCTCAATATTTAGAATACAATTATGATATTTAATTTTTTTAATTTGTTAATTTTAATCTTATTTTGCCAATAGCTTTTTAATTAATTGATCACATACTAATAAAATAAAGAATCTAACGAAAATAATAATTAAATAAAGGACCTAATAGTTTATTAATTTATTTAAGTTAGATTTAAAATTGAAAAATTTTAACTTAATGAAAAAAGAATATTTAAAATATCGATGTAATAATTAAATTTAATTTATCACAAATAGTTATACATAATCATTAGATTTATAACTGATAAAAGAAAAAATAACAATAAATAATAATGATAAAAAATGATAGAATAATAAAATAAAATTATATTATATTATATCAGTGAGAGTGATGAGTATATCATCATAAAAAATTGATTAGGCTAGAAATTGTTTTACTATAATTTTTTTTTTAAAAAAATTATATTAGTGCTTTATGATAAAATAATTTAGTGTGTGCTTAAAATTCTATTTGAATAAAATAAAATAATTCTTTCACATAATTATGTTTTATAATGAATGTTTAAAAATATACAATATTAAGCATAATTAAAAATTATTTCGCTAGAAAATATTGTCCTATACAAATTTACAAAAAGTTTTAATTTTATATAATTTTTCAAGAGACTGTAAATCACATAACTATATTTTATAATGAATGTTTAAGAATATACAATATTAAGCGTAAAAATTAATTTACTAGAAAATATTTTCCTATATAAATTTACAAAAAGTTTTGATTTTATATAATTTTTCAAGAGACTGTAAATAAAGAAAATAATTTTTGACTAAACATGCAATACAAATATAAATAAAATAAGTATTTTAGGATAATAATATATAATGAAAAGAAAAATATTACAAGATATATAGTACAAGGAAACTAATTTGTCGAAATTGACAATATTAAAAGGTATAAACCGAATGATATAATCAATAAAAAAAAGAATTGGTTATAACTTATAAGTGAATTACCATCATAAAATGCAGGAAGTTGAAGTTGTGCAAAGTAATATGCCTTTGAAGTGCATATGGACCTATGAAAAAAAGGTGCATATGGACAACATGACAAGTAGAGATAGGGTATTTGAGTTTAAAGAACAGTATGCGCGGTACCTCAAGACTGAAGAGGAGGAGCTGGTGGAGTTTTCGAGGAAAGCTATGGAGGAGGAGAACAGAAGAAAAAACTATTTAATTTGGAGTATAATGTTTGTTTTGATATATATATAGTGTTATAGATTAGTATTTAAGTTGTTTGAGATAGAAAAATACGAATTTCACTAATTAATATATCAATGTCATAGCAGGAATATAATATAATTTTTAATATAGTTTAACAAAATTTTTTAATATAGTTTAACAAAATTTTTTAATATTTTATTTAAAAATATCATAAATTTTAAAAATTTGATAAATAAAATTTTAAAAATTTGACACATAAGTCAAATGAATAAAAAAAATTATAGAATTCCAGCATTTATATATATACAGATAGATAGTTTATAATGGTGTGAACTCAAAAAATTATTATAATTATAAAAATTTGGTTACTTTTTCTTAATAAAAATAATAATTAAATAAAAAATTTTATAATTTAAATTAGTATTTAAATTATTTGAGGTAAAAAAAAAATTTAGGTATTATTAGGTTAGTATTTAGGATATAAATATCATTGTTATAGTAGGAATATAATACAATTTTTAATATATTTTAAAAAAAGTGGCGCGACCTGCAGTTAAAGTGTCCTGGGAGATGCCTAAGCAGGTTGGTTTGGTTGAGTCATAAATTGCTTATATGCAGTCTCATAGGCCTGCCCCGTGAGGCTTCCCCTTATTCTGCCATCGGGTCGGTAGTTCTCCGTTATGCCAGTGTACTAGAAACTTCGGCCACCGATACTGGCTGGGGAGTCCCAACTGTGCTCCTGTGATCAACATTTGTTATGTGATGCTGAGTAACTATGGCATGAATCAATGAGGATCTTGTTCGAGATGGTTCAAGCTGAACTGGCACAAATGACGGTGCTCTTGATACATAAGGCGTAGACTGTGATGGTGTCCTTTATGAAGGTTTATCGTTAATTTCAGTGTCAGCGACTTGATTGGCACTTCTTCTTTGTGGTACTGCAAAGCTTGTACATTAAAAGATGGATGGCCCATATTTTGAGTTGTTGCAGCTTGCGTACTGTAGTTGGAATTCAAAGGAACTTGGATTTGAGATGGGGCTGCAGCTTGCGTAGTTCTCCTGCCATAAAGACGAGTACATTTGAGCTCGGAAAGAACTTTGAGATGGGACTGCAGCTTCAGTTGTCCTCATACCAGAATAATTAGAGCATTGTCATGCATGGAGTGAGTTTTGAAATGGGGTTGCAGCTTGAGTAGTCCACATACCGGAAAGATTGGGGTTCCGCAATGCTTGGATTGATATTTGAGATGGTATTGCAGCTTGAGCGATCCTCATGCCAGATAGATTAGAGTTGTATGGAGCACAGAACATGTTTCGAGATGGGATTGCAGCATCACCAAACCTCATGCCGGAATGACTGGAGTTCAGTGGAGTGTGCAACATGGTTTGTGACAAGATTGGACTTTGTGTAGTCCCCATGCTTAGAGAATTCAAGTACAGTGGGAATGAGCTCCATGAGGAAGGTCCGTAAAAACTACTGGAAGCAAATGGCGTGTTATTACGAACCTGTTGGGCTACTTGGTTGGTGACGCAATGACTTGCATTACCATCCAAAACCTTTAATGATAATATAGAATTATATTAGAACGCAGAAAATATTAAAAAGCTAGTGAATTATTTAACCATATCTCAAACTGTTCGACTAAAATACTAAATTCACATAACAAGGAAGAACATATGAGAACATTTGATCTAGAAGTTGCAATTATGATCTCAATGAATAGGAGAATAGCATAGCATGCAAATGCAATGGATAAAGTGTAAGCTGCAAATCCGATCAATGTATACCAATGAATATAATTGCTTACCTGTGTCAATAAATGATTTTGAGTGGATGGCGAGACTGGAAAAGAATTCAGAGACACTCTATCTAACTGTTGGTCTTTTTCTATGCTCACATTTCCAGTAATCCTAGCATTAGGTGACACAAAAGCAGTGCTCTGGAAAGAGGCCACATTGACCACAAAGGAATTTAAATTTCTCATTGGCTCAGATAGCCTCGGCTTGTGTAGGTAAAGCCTGAGATGTGCTTGAAACTCTACTTGTGTTTCTCCCATATTCATCATTGACAATTGAATTATCAACTATACTTTGATGCAATTGCAAGTTATTGTTAAGCACTTGATTTGCTCCATTTAAATCTGCTGATTCTTGAGTTGAGACAGGAAAAGTGATAAGAATCAAAGCCGACGAAAGGGGTCAAAGGATCCTTTATAAGGAATTAGTGGTCCAATATCGAGAAACCAAGTCAAACTTGCCAATGTAGCACTTTCAAAGTTGATTTGCAACCTTCTAGCTAAGGAGAGTGTGAATTTTGAAAATATCAAAATTGAGGAAGCATCACCAAGGGTTGTCAATGTATTTTTGGCGAGTTTTCAAGGCTTTAAAGGAGTTTTAGGTTTAACACGCCTGTGTCCCAATTTACATGGCCATGTTAAAGGTGCTTAAAAGAGGCAAAGAGGTATACACTTGTCCCTGGCCGTGTCTGCAACACGCCTATATTCAGCACTGCCAAATTTTTGGGGTTGAAATACAACCGTGTATTAAATTTTGAGTCAAATCTGAATTAATTAGGATTTAATTATTTTTATCCCTATTTTTAGTAATAGGGTTTAGTTTAGGAGTCTTAAGTTTAATAAGATTTTCATAGCTTTTGTTTTTCTATAAATAAGCATCATTCTTGATGTAAAAAGAACTAAGTTTTGAGATTAATAAAATTTTTCTAGGAATTTATTTTCTTTGGTTCTTGCATAAACTATATTGACCTTATCAAGCTAATTGCTTGTGGCAGTCATCCTTATTCCTTATCACCCTCTTAATCTTTCTTTGTTCTAGGGTGTGGCAGAAAATACTTTAAGTTAATTTGATCAATTTGTAAAAGAGTCTTAGGTTTAATATACCTAAGGTTTGGGTTGGTTGATTTAAATAAATGTAGGATTTCTTTCTTTTATCTTTTTCCTTTTATTATTGACTATTTCTTCTGTGAATTTTACTACTTCTTTGGCCATGTATGGGTTAATTTGAGATTGTTTGAGTTTTCCTATCAAGATCACATCATTTCGTATCAGAGCTTTGACTCATCAAAATTCAGGTTTGGTTTAATTTTCAAAGTTATCTTCATTAGCATTCTAAAAAAAAAAAAAATTCATGCATAATTATTCATTATTCAAATTAGTGTTATGTCAATTCATTCTTAAATTCACATCTTATCTTATGAATTTATTTTGTGATTTGCACATCAAGTGAAAAAAAATTCAATTATTGTGCGCATCCGATTGGGTGAATCTTGTTGGATTCATTGTTACTATTTTTAGTTTATTTTCTTTACATTGAAGATTCAAGTATTTGTTCGTCACCCCTTCCATTAAATTGCTTCTAATTTGTTTAGCCATTTTTTTTATTCTTAATTTCCTGGTTGATTCATCTTGTTCCTTTTAATTTTCATTAATTTATTTGATTCCATGATGTTGAGAAATTAAAGAAGTTTTCCATATGTAATTTGATTTGGTAAGAAAATCATAGTTCTATTAAGAACCTATAGGGAATAAACTTAGGATTGTGTGATTGGTGAGATCAATAGAGGGCTTAAACATGGGTGAGTGATTTGGTGAGAGAGAGGAGTTGAAACACGTAAGGGAGTGATTGCGAGGTCTTATTTTTCACTAATTGTTTAATTTTAATCTCTAAAAATATCATAAGGATCGCAGGATCAAAAATTAGAGAGTATAGTAGCAAGCATAAAAACTTTAGTCGTCGAGATGAATAAGATGCAGTTGTTATATGGCAATTCGATAGAACAAGTTAATAAGACAAATTTCATAGTGGTAGAGATCCAAAAGGTGATAATTTGGGAATATTTACCATGACGCGTGCACCATTAAGGAAAGCTAGAAGAGGATGAGTTATTGAAGATGAACCAATGGTGGATCGAAATATAGGGAGCATCAAGATGAAGATACCTTTCTTCTAAGTAAAGAATGATCTAGATGCTTACCTAGAGTGGGAATGCAAGGTGGAGCTAGTCTTTGATTGCCCTAACTATTCCAAGAAGAAAAAGGTGAAGTTAGCAACTGTTGAATTCGCGGATTATGCAGTGATTTGGTGAGATCAATTGCTCATATCACGAAGGCGCAACCTAGAGAGACCCATCCAAACATGGGAGAAGATGAAGCAAGTTATGCGAAAGAGGTTTATTCCTTCCCATCATTATTGTGATTTATATAATTGCTTATAAAGTTTGGTGCAGGGATCTAGAAGTGTAGAAGAACATTATAAGGAGATGGAGATGGCTATAATTAGGACCAACTGAAAACACCTTAGAGGGGGGTGAATAGGGTGATAATAATTTTTTGAGAATTTAAAGAAGATAGATTAAAAAAATTCGGATATGTAGTAGAAACTAAAAATATACCAAAAATAAACACAAAGTATACAAAAATCCAAACTACAACACAAGTGATTTAAGGAGTTTGAATTATCAATAATCCTATCTCTCCACCTAACTTATCCCCAAGTTAGGGTTTTCAATACTCACACCAATCTTATTACTAGATTGTGTTACAACAAGATAAGTTTTGTGACTCAACTCAAACCAAACAACAAGAGTATTTTTCTTGGCTTAACACAAAACCAAATCACAAGAGTTTTCAAGGCTCACTTCAAAACCTTTACAATCAATATGTTTTTGATATGGCTCAGCATAAAAACAATAAGAGATAGCACCTCACTACCCAAATCTTTAATCCCCAAAGAAAGAATAGAACAAGGAGAACCTATCTCTACACACAAAACCAACTATCTCAATAAGAACAAAAATGATTATACAAAGAATTAAATAAGCACAAATGATGTTGTAGAATTAGAGAGAATGAAAATCAGCAAGCTCTAACATGTTTTTGGTATCTCAATTTATAGATGAAGCCAAAAACTAGCTGTTTAGAGATGGTAGAAATTGTCCACAACATGTCTCCTTAATTTGTGCTTGAAAAGATGACTTTTTTGTCTGTCAGGGGTCTCCTCACGAGTTGGGAAGGTTGCTCACAATCGTGACCATCAAAAATATATCCGTTAGAGCAATTTTTAAATGACTAGTGGATTCCTCACGAGCCAGAATGGATGCTCATGATCGTGAGCATCACTAGTGAGCAAGCCTGCCTTGAATTTATTTTTCGTGCTCCTTTAGGTGGCTGCTCATGAGCTGCCCAGGGCTCCTCATAATCATGAGGAGCCTCCCCTTGGTCGTGAGCAAGCCTGCCTTTATTTCTTTAGCTCATTTCTTCATCCTTTTAAATACCCGATGTTGCTCACCATCGTGAGGAAGCACAATTGTGACCAGCTTCCTCACGATTATGACCATAAAAAACACTTCAAAAACTTCAATTTTTGACTTCTAAACACATCCAAATACATTGAAAATCAATTGGAATTAGATTAATTATGTTTTGAAGACTTGATTGAGATTGAGTTTATGAGGCACATTGGCTTGTATACTTGATGCACATTGTCCATTATTATGAGCATTACCTAACTAATATACAAACACATTAGATGATCAAAATTTTTTGTTAAAGTCAAAACTAAGGTGAGTTAGATTGGTGTTCATGCAAATGTCCAACAATCTCCCTCTTTTTATCTTTGACAAATAATTTTGAATAATTGAGAAATAAGCAATATGTAGGTGTGTGATGTGCTCCCCCTTAATCATGTATAAGGGTTATATACTAAATATAAATATAATATATAAGTAAATGAAATCATGTGTATTTATTAAATCACATAAAAGAGATTTATTTAAAATTATGTGCACATTTAAAGATAAAAAGTTTAAATGTTCTCCCCCTAAGTAAATTCTTTCCTCCTAAGATAAAAATTTTACTATACTCTCCCATTTGTAATATTCAAAAAAATATATGCATTATATACGATGTGCACATTGTTCTCCCCCTTTGTCAAAGAACAAAAAGAAAATGGCAATCAAATCTCCCCCTTAGTAAATGAAAGAGGTAATAATTATAACAATGAAAATATATATTACAAGGATGGACAATGAAGGGATAATGAAAGATAAAACATTCATTAAAAAGATAGTAATTGAAATTGCATAAAAAAATAAAACAAGTACATAGATATATGTCCTAGGTGATCCTTAGAGACAATGCAACATAAAGAAAATGAAAACATAAAACACAACATAATCATAGTCATAATCATAAATATAATCATAAAACATAAGAACTAAGAGTCTTGAGGAGGAGGTGGTAGAGGATGACTATAAGGAGCATAGGAGTATTGATCACCTCAATGCTCATACAACACATGCACATCATGTTGAAGATGAGTGATTTGGGAGTTGATTTGAGAGAAGTTTTGGTTGATATTGGATTCTAAGTTGTCAAACCTAGTGTTGAAAGTGGATCTCACCAAGGACATCTCCTAAAACATTCTCTCCCAAGGAGGTTGTTCATGATGTGCTTGAGAAACCCTTGATGAACCTTCCCCTCTTGTCCTCTTTTTTTGAGTAGGTTGAGGTTCTTGTGCCATAGGTTCATCACCCTCTTCTTATGGTTGATAAAGATCAATTTGTTGCTCTAAATCTTCTTCCTCTTCTTGTGGGAATTCTTCTTCTTTCCAATACCATAAATTTCCAACCTTCTTGAATTTCCTAGAGTTTTTAATGAAAGAGATATCCAAGAGGTTTGAATGAATGGACTTAAGGTTAGAAGTGTTGATGCTAAAGTGTTGTGCAATTTTGGTAACATAAGTACCAATGCAAATATTGCCTGAAATACTATCACTAAGCAACCATAACTTCCACTGAAAAATTCTCCCCATGTCAATCTTAATGCCATTAACAATACAATGTAGGAGGTAGAGATCATCAAAGGAGATGGATTCATGGCTTTGTCTCCATGCATTTATGGAGTAGGCAAGGAACCTTTGAATATACCAAAGGGCTTTGGAATTAAGAGAGGAAGATTTGTTGTAGCCCGGAATAAAAAGAATATTTGGTTTATAATGAGCCAACCAACAATTCTGAGAAATCTAATTTGAGTTGATATAGGTTTGTCTTGTGAATCTAAAGATGGAATTAAAATCTTGGGTAGTCAAAAAGCTTTCTCTCCTCTCAAGTTTAAACCTCATGCTAAAGAAAGGATTGTGCTCATTTTTGTGATGAGTTCTTAAGCAAAAAGAGGCAAGAAATTCATTAACAAGAGATGGATAAGTGGGAAGGAAGTTAAAAGCCATTTGCAATAAACCTACCCTTTCAAGCATTCCATGCACTTCATCAAGCATTCCATGCACTTCATCAAACACTCCAAACTCTCTTAAGGCTTCTATTGACATAAACTTAGAGGGAATGTAGGTTCTTTGAGAGAAAGCAAGTGTCCTTTGCCTAATTTGAGAGTTTGAGTAAGAAATAGGAGAAGTCTTATGCTTTTCATGCTTAATAGCTCTTCTTGGTTATATAGAAGATGATGCTTCACTTTATGTATTTTTCTTTAAAGCCATAAGTAAGGAATGAAGAATTTTAAAAATAGAAGAGCAGAAGTTTGGCTTAAAGAAAAGGTTTAGTAATAGAGTAGAAGAACAAGAGAGCAAGAGCTTGACTAGTAAAAGAATTAAAAAAATATTACAGGAACACAAGGCTAAAATAACTAAGAAGATATTGAGAAGGAGTAGAAATTTAGAGAATGTGTTAATTTCTTTGAAAATGCTTGCCTATTTATAGCCAAAATGCATGACTTATGGCCATTGGATCATGTTTTGATCAATGGTGGAGGTAATTTAGTCGTTGGAGCCTTGAAGGAAGAGCAAAAATTTGAAATTCATGTATTGTTTGAAAATCAAACGGCTAGATTTTATATGACAACAGCCTGCTCACGATCGGTCCCGATCGTGAGCAGGGCTCGTGAGCATGCCTGTGCTCACGAGCCTTGCGAGGCATTCTCGCAGGTTGTTGCTCACCATCAGTCCTAATCATGAGCGCGCTCATGAGCGAGCCTGCCATCAGGCTATGAGGGAGCTGCGCCCAATGAAAAATGCCGCATTACCCTTGAAGTTTTGAGCGAGTTGCAATTTTATCCCAAAAGTTATTTCAATTAGGTCCTTTCGGACTAAATTGAAGAAAATTAAAACTTTTAATTTTGAGGATGTTTTTCAAAACCAAAATTGTTAATTTTTATGCATGGAAATGTCAACGATCATTAAGACATAAAAATTAATTTGGCTATATAAATAATTAATTATTTGAATTAATTTCAAAAATTAATTATTTATTAGCAAATAAATTTATCAATAAATAAAAAATTAATACACCTAAAATTCATTTTTAATGTAAATGAATTCACAATTAATCACTGAATATGAAATAAATTCAAGGAAATTCACCATTATTTATAATCAAGTTATAAATTAACCAAAAAATCATCAAATAAATCAATTAAAATACATCAAAAATAAATTAATGTATGCTAGAACCATCCAACATACCAAGCTCTTGCCTAATAAGATTAAATCTTTTTTCATTGAGAGGCTTGGTAAAAATGTCAGCTAGTTAATGATTTGTATCAACAAATACAACTTCAATATCACCATTCAATGCATGATCATGCAAGAAATGATGCCTAATATCTATATGCTTAGTCCTAGAGTGTTGAATGGGATTTTTACTCAAATTAATAGTACTTGTATTATCACATTTAATTGGAATATGATTAATTTCAATGCCATAGTCCATGAGTTATTGTTTTTGCCATAGAACTTGTGAATAACAACAACTAGCCGCTATATATTCAGCTTTGGCCGTGGACAAGGCCACCGAAACTTGTTTCTTGCTAATCCATGAAACTAGACATTGTCCTAAGAATTGACAAGTTCCAGAAGTACTATTTCTATCCAATAAACTACCAGCAAAATCCGCATCTGAATAACTAACTAAATTAAATGATGCATTCCTAGGATACCAAAGTCCTAAATACAAAGTGTAACGCCCTTACTACTATTTACTCCATTAGTATACATAACTAAAGAATTAATGATAGCAAAGATTTTTCTTCTAAAATCATAATAGAATCTCTTAACAATAATATTACGAGAAATTAATACTAAACTTAATTAATAATAATCATTTACTTTTTATACAATTTTGAGTTTGACATACTATTATATAACAATTTTTTTCTCCAATGTCATTCTCTAATACTTCTAGAATTTCCATCTTAACCATCTTCTTTATTGGTGTGGTCCACTGCACCTTTTATTTCTTAGCTGCTAGCTAAGTAGATACAAATACCTATGCTGAAAAATTTTAAAACAAAAGAGTGTGAGTAATTTCATACGGAAATTACCCAGTGAGTGGATAAAATATAATTTGAAACTTTATTAAGGAAAAATCTCTTTACAATATTTCCATTTATTACTTTAAATAATAATCAATGGAATTTAAAACATCTTTTCATATTTAAATAATTCAATCATTCAACTTATAATTGCATAAAAGCACTGTCTTAAATCATCGACCATAAAAACTCCCTTTTCTTTTATAAAAGAAATAAAGGCTCAAAAATCATATAATTTCACAAATACGTTTACTAAACAAAGATAATCCACTTTCCCTATGCCTTTATTTTTCCTAATCTCAACCATAAATGAATTTTTCCTACTTTAGGGAAGATATAACAAGGCTAATAAAATTAAATAAATACACTTGGATAATGAACCTAAAACATCATAATCAAGCTCATAATAAGAGCATTGTCAATGTACACACTATCCATGATACCATAATCTCGACCATACTACGATTCACAATTTACTAAATTTCACATGATATGAATCAGTACACAACTGACTACGATGATGCCGCTTAAGTGTGATCAGTACTTAAGCCAATGATAACTCGAGTGTTCAACTAACTTGATATATGTATCTGGCCCCAGGCATTAGCTATACATATATCTTAGTTTAATATGCACCGACCCCTGGCAACGGTTATGCATATTCCCAACTTGTGTTGGAGGTAACATGTACCCGGCCCCTGGCAACGGCCATATACTTACTATTGTAAATTTGTAAGATAACATATGCATCCGGCCCCAAGCATCCATTATGCGTACTTACCATATGTATCCGGACTTAAGCATCGGATATACCCATATATAGTAACATATGTATCCGGCCCTAGGCAATGGCCGTACATATTTACCATCTCGCGTTTATATGGTAATATATGTATTCAGCTCTAAACAACAACTATACACATTTACTAATCACATCTACATGGTAATATATGTGTCCGGCCCCAGGCCACAACTATACACACTTACCATACCTACCATGTCCCTGGTATGGCTTTGCAACTTAATTGGTGGTGTGTGTATTCGGCCCTAGACTTCGACTATACACAACTACTCAATTCTGTCATGCCTCATATATGGGCTTTCTAACTCTTAGTGTCATACACACTTAAGACTAAAAACACAAAAAAAACTTTGAAGACCCAAATGAAGGCCTAAATGATTGAATTTGGGCTTCAAAATGGAGTTCATCAGGTTCCGCTAATGAAGGCCATATATGTGAGACCCACAATACGTGGCCTCCAACCCATCCGACAGGTGTTCCAATAAGAAAGAAAATAAAATTCTTTCTAGAACACATCTATATGCCATGTACCTTCATATTCATCACATATGTCACATAAGTATACAATGCATAATAACATCAAACTCAACCATAAAATACATACTTATACGACTATAGCTTCAAACCAATATAGTATAAACCTCATGAACAAATATATAAAATCCAAGTTGAAAAAAATTCACTTTCAAACCATTAAAAATCTTTATTTATGAGTCTAGTTTCATTTCCAATTTGAATCACCCAATTTGGAAATGTACATAATTAGTTATGAAGTTTTGAACACATAAAGGTCGTGCATGGCAAATACAAATCAAAGTGACTAATAAAATGTTTGGCCATTTTTTAATATTTGGGAGGTGAATTTTTAAAATTTTAAAACATATAAATTGTATAGGAATATTTAAAGTTTCCATAGCTTCAAACCATGCCTCATTTGGAGGTCTGTAACTCAAGTTATGGTCAAAATACAAAGACAGAAAAGTGCTGAAGAAAAACCGAACCGTTGCCGAGTCAGGCCCGAGTCGGCAACATCCTTGCCGAGTCATGCCTTGAGTCGGCAACTACACCCGCAGTCACGAGTCGGCAAATTCTTGCCGAGTCGGCAATGGTTCACAGAAATCTACCCGACTCGACCGAAGAGACCAAGCTTCACTCTTTCGGCCATAACTCACTCTACCGAACTCGGATTCGAGTGATTCAAAAAGCTACAGAAAGCTAATTCAAAGGGCTACAACTTTTATGAAGATACAAAGACGAAATATATTTATATATATTGACCAAAATGCCCTTGAATTTGGTTGTAATGTCAAAACACCTTACTTAGACTCAAATCAACCTTAAAAACATTTCATGAACATGCCAAACATTGACAATCCATTCATCAACACTTAATTCACAATCAACATTGTTCCAAAAGCATTAACAAGTGTTATAATAATAATACTTTCAAATACATAGCTCACCTTAAACTTAATGCATCTTTCACCACCATTAATATATCACATATCTAGGGCTGAGCGCGGGTCGCGGAGAAACCCGAACTGTCCCGAAAAACTGAAAAAATCGAACCGAAAATCTCCAGAACCGAAAATATCCGTTGACTGTTTGACTTTCTCCGAACCGAACTGTCCCGAAAATTTTTATTGGGGCGGGTCTGGAGATAA
>CATIWO010016390.1:0-11559 GCA_949673435.1 Macaranga tanarius | reverse complement strand
AAAACTTATAAAAATAATTTTAACAAACACAACTTTGTATGATGCATGTATGCATGAGATTCAAAAACAAGCGACTAGTCAAATGCCTTTTCCATTTAGAGCTTATCCTAGGAAATTGGTTTCCTCTTCTATCATAGAATCTAAATTTGAAAGTTGAGTCTATCATAGACTGTCATTGAGACCAGAATTATTGGAAACAAAACCCGGGATCTTCCATTATTAGAACAAAATAAATGCTTCATGGTTTGCTTGCAGTCTAAGGGTGTTTGACTATTGTAGGACTCTCATGATTACGCTCGATGAGAAAGAGACACTCCAGTTGCCCCCCCAGTAAGACTCTGCCACACTTGATTGCCCCCAGCTTGAAATTGTAACCATTTTTATTTTTATATTCACTCTTTTGCCTAGGCCGCCCTCATTCTGAGAGTTTCCAAACCTAGCTGGATTTTTTCATTTTATTTTCCCTCTTTTGCCTAGATCGCTCTCCTTTCTGAGAGTTTCCGAACCTAGCTGGGTTTTTTCATTTTATTTTCTCTCTTTTGCCTAGATCGCTCTCTTTTCTGAGAGTTTTCAATCTAGCTGGTAGTTGCAAAATCATACTAATGATTAACCCTTGTCGGTTGGCCTAACTGCTGATATCCATACTTCTGTGATGTGCTTGTTACTCACCACATACTTGATACTCATCCGACTGACTATTCGATGTTTGTATTACTGATTTCCTGATGCTTATGTCACCACTTTGGCTGTTGATCATATGAATTTACTACTGACTTATAAAAGTCCATGTTTAACACTTCGTGTGCTAAAATCACATCAATCATGCTCATTCTATATGATTACTCATTTGTTACAACTGCGCACGCTACATTATGCTTATTATTGACCAGCCTCTTGCAAGTTTTCTAGTCAACTTTTTTTCAGCTCATAAGGATTTAAGACAGGTTAGTAAAGATGGGTGTTGGAGGGAAATTTTGATTTTGGTTGTGGTGAATATGAGAAATTTTTTATGGTTGCACGGGAATCGACTTTCTTAAAAATAGGTGGCATTCAGGATCTTTCTTTTCTTTGTTTCTCATTCTTCCTCTTCTTTCTTTTTCTTTTCACTTCTTTTCTTTTCTTTTCTTTTTTCTTTTTCTTTTCTTTTCTTTTTTTTCTCTTTTCATCATTTTTGAAGAGGGTCAACGCAAATGAGAAGCAAAAGGTTTAATATCCAAAGAGAAACTAAAAGTCGATATTGACATTTAGCCATTTTTATTCAGTGGAGTTTTTTTTCTTGTTTTTTCTTTCCCCTTTTTTTGTGTTTTGTCTCTCTCTCATTCAAGCATAATATAGTGTGCACAATTATAAAAAATTTATAATCACATAAATCAAACAATCAAACAATCAAACATTCATTAACACAAAAGAAAAAAACTTGCAGCAAAATATTATTCTAATTTATGACAACCATAGGGGACAACAATAGTCAATCATCAATGTCCAGCTGAATATCACCCTCAATTTACACACCAAAGCGGTATAGCTCCTCAAAATTCCTGATGCCTATGTTCTTCAGCTTGTCAGCGATCGGTGGAATGCAAGCTTCTGCAGCTATGAATAGTTGATCCGATTCCGCAGGTTTATGCCTCATCAAAGCCAACTTTCCTCTCCATCTATTCAAGAAACTTGTGAATGATTCATCAGGCTCCTGCCTTATATTCTGCAATTCCTTGAAGGAGACTTCAAACTGAGAATTCAGCCTATATTGCTTGACAAAGGCTGAACAAAGCTCCTTCTAATCTTGTTGAACATATGCATCTAGTGTATAGTACCACTTAACAACAGCTCCGGTTAAGGACAATGGAAATTGCTTGACAATTTACGCCTTAGTCAGTCCAATGGGTTTTATGAAGGTGATATACTATCGAATATGCAAGTGAGGATCATCTGACCCATCATACTTCTTGATGTTAGGAAATCTGTATTTTGGGGGCAGCGGTTCTTCTTTCACTAGATCTAGGTCGCTATATTCTATCGCAGCGTCTAACTCTTTATCCTTCATCAGGAGTTGTATCTGAGATCTCATCTTAGCCATTTCCTTAGCCATTTCCTTAGCCCATTCCGGTTGTTCAGAATCCCCGATAGGAGATTGAAATTCTTACTTAGGCAAATCAGCCAACACAGTTTCCATATCATCCTCTCTTTTCCTGGGCCTCTCTCCAAACATCTCAACAATCACCTCTCTGCATATTTATCGCACATTATCCTTGTATTCCTTCAGAATTTCTCACCTGAGGGATTCTATATCAAAATTGGAGGATCCCGACATTCTGTTTTCCTTATAGTGTGGTCCCAACTGACTAGGTGGATTCTTGATATTAGTGGACCGAATCTCCCTTGACTTGCTTCCAAACAGAAGAGACTTCCGACTATAAATAGATGAATTTAAAAATAAAAATGAGAGACGTATATGCATAAAATGCAAAAAAAAATTCTTTTTTTTTGAATTTTTTTTTTAAAAAAGAGTTTACAAAACAAATATACAAATAATAAACACACACAAGTCTCAACAACGAAGTCTTCCAACCTTATTCCTCCCGCACATGTGTTCAAGATGAGTCTTTTGTCCTAGGATTTTTAGTCTAGATTTTAATTATCATCGGGGGATAACAAAACCGACGTACATGCATAAGCTTTCGAGACGGAATAAACAAGTAGCATATCTCTTCCATAAAATTCAAGTCCAACACAACGGGCCATAATAGAAGGACAAGGCCCAATCTAACATGATTCATTTATTGGGCTCGGGCTTTATGAAGGAGACTACTATATGGAAACAAAACACATGCATTTAGGAAAATCCTAAAGGTAGTTGCTAGGGCACTACATGGGCTGAGTCTTGAGTAAAGTCAAAGGCTCCCACAATCTATTATATACTTTTTCCGTCTCCCCACTCAAGGGTCCGAACGACGTACTCAATTGTACTCCACTGTGAGTGACAATAGCTATATACTCCACCACCATATTTGAGTGAAACACAATCAGTTTCTCTATCCCCAGTAGAGTCGCCACTATAGGCGGCGGGGTTCAGCGCGCGCCCAAGTGTTCGGTGACTACGACACTGTGCGGGCTCAGGGCCCAATAGGAATACAACTTTGGGTCTTTTTAAAGGGCTTTGGTTGGAGAATGGAGTCACCACCTGGATAAAACCTGGGACACACTTTACAGCAACTGGATTCCACGGAGGAAGCCCAGCAGCCGTCCTCAGAGATTGGGTCCAAAAACTGGGTATGGACTTTTGAATGGCCCACCCGACCTTGCGATCGGCCTCCGTTTGTGTTTTATATTTTATTATTTTTAATTAATTAATTATCCCTTAATTATATGCGAATGGCTGTTTTGATCCAAATAATTTTCAAATTTTATAATTTAGTCCAAATTTGATTATTAAGTCCATTTCCATGCAAGTGGGTCCATATTTCATACATTCACAAACACAATTCCACACAAAATAACAACAAAAATAACAAATCAAACAACATAAATAAAAAAATATATAAAGAAATGAAGGAAGGAGAAAAGAATTACAAATCCCACAATTAAGAATAATTAAATAAAAATAAACAAACACATAAAGAAATGGGAGGAGGAGAAATGATTGCAATCCTTTAACAATATAAATAAACAAAACCATTAAATAAATAATTAAACATCAAGAAATGAAATAAACGATTAAATACTAAAAATAACAATAAATAAAATAAACAATTGAAAACTAATGAAAATAACAGTAATTGGATAAGAATAAATCATAAATCACTTGAAACACACACTATAACATGAAATCAAATCATTCAAGAGACATAAATTAAGTAAAAAAACGGAAAATAAAATAAAAAGAAATATAGAGGCGCACGCCTCTGCATTACAGGGGCATGCGTCTCATTCATAGACGCGCACGCCTCTTTTAAAAAGGTGCATGTCTCACTAACGGTCATAAATTTAAAAAAATATAGCGGTAGAGGCGTGCGCCTCTACATGTTGGGGCGTGCGTCTCATCGTACAGACGTACGCCCTCTGGTTTTAGACAGAAGCAAAATTCTCATAAACAATGTCTTAAAACAGTATAAATAACAACTTGAATCAATAGCCGACGTTTAGAAATTAGTTAAATCATAATACTAACGTTAAATCATGCGCTATAACAAAGAAAATGCCAGATAATCAAAGTGAATGAAAATCAAACGAAAGAAAAATAAATTTTAGAAAGAGAAGAAAAGTTACTGTGAAGTTCGTTTCAAAATTATTTCGCCCTCAGACGGATTCCGGATTGCCTCTCCTCTGCCTCTGGTTTGGATTTAAACCCTTTGTGGTTCTTGGTTTCTTTCTTTCTTTTTGTTTCTGGTTTCTTTTTTTTCTTTCATTTTTTTTGTTTCTTCTCTGTTTCTGCTCTCTGTCTTTTTTTCTTCTTCTTTTTTTTCTCTCCAGCCAAAAGATCCCCTTCTCCTTTTCTCTCCTTCCCCTCTCATTCTTATCTCCCTTCTTCCACATTTACTCCCTTCTTCCACATTTACTCCCACTAAATGCAAAACGTGGAGCAATTGCTCCACGTTCTGTCCGTTACTTTTTTTTGTGCTACAAGCAGTATAGAGGCGTGCACCCCACCGCCAGAATATGGGCTTTTAATGGGCTTTATCTGGTTTAGGTCGAAGGTACTGGTTTATGGATTGGGCTAGGCATTTGGGCTTGTCATGATTTTGGGTTCTCTCAAACGGGCCAGAATTCAATTTCCTTGGCAAATTGGGCTTAATTACAAACCTTCATCATTGGACTTTTGCCTCGCGGGCCGGGCCAGACCATGTGTCCATACTAATTTTTTTTATATATTTCATAAAAGAGAAAAAAATCATATTATTAAACAAATTAATATAATACATTTATGTAATTTTCTTTTCTAAAAAATTCATTTCCTAATTTTTTCACATTATATTCTTCGGTATTAATTTTAATAAGTTAATATTAACTTAATTACATCTAGCTTGCAATCTATGATATACCTATTTTCTTCATTTTATAAAGAGCTAAATTTTTTTATTAATAATCTTATAGAAAAAAAAGTATTTTGTATCATTTATTTTCTACTTATATTTTTAACTATTTTTTTTCAAATTATTTCAGCTTTGAAGTATATGTCTATGGCATAAGTGGGCAACATTAAAGAAGATCCAAATCTTTTGCAGCATGAATAAATTTTTTTTTTTTTTAAAAAAAAAAAAAAGAAAATCCAATACTTGCAGAATGAAGGAAAAATAAGAAAATAAATTTTTCTTTGTATTGAATTTTAAGGATTTGACCCAAAAAAAAAACATAACCAATTAATATGGTACATTTACTTTTTTATATATATTTAGTTTATTCAATGTGCAATATTAATAATGCACATATTTTATATTTATCTGTAATTAAAATTTTATTGGAGATATAATACAGTTTATATGTAATTTTTAGCAGTAATTAACCTACAGGCCGTGTTCTTCGACATGATATTTGTCATTATCCTCATGCCATTCTTCAGCATGCTATTTATTATTACTAAAAATCACATGCATAAGCAACTTTAAAATGAATATATGAAAATTTTGGCAATTACAAGATTAATTTTCAATCATTAGAGTGTCAGTTCAAAATGTGCTTATGTAACTTCTTTTTTTTTTTTTGTTTTTTTGAAAATCACTTGCATATATAAGCGGCTTTAAATGGAATTATATGGAAGTTTTAGCAATTACAAAATTAATTTTCAATAGTTTCTAACGATAATCTTGTGCTTTACCAATCACCTGGTTATATAGGGCAAACATTCCAAGTTAGATGAGATTGAAATAGGAACTTACATTAACCCCCAGATGTAACCAAAAATCTAATACGGATAATTCTTAGTATTGGTATATGAAGATTGTAAAATGAATACAGTAATGGTTTGTCAAAAACTTGCAAAATAAACATAGTAATATTAACAAGAATCTAAAATATTATTTATTTATAGATTATTTAAATTTAAATCTAAGGACTATTTTTAAAAAATTGTAAAGTTAATATAAATTACTATATTATTTTTAGGGATTATTTATCAATAGATTACTTAAATTATTAGATCAAAAGGATTATTTTTAAAAATTTGTAACATTAATTGATGTGTTGCAATTAGCATAGAAATATTAGGGTATTTCATACATAATTAGATTGCATTTAGTTCACATTTTAGCCTAGTCTTGATGCATTTTCATTTATAATCACAAATGCTTTTTGATCTTAATTGTTTCTTGATAAATGCATATGAGTTTAAGTGATTCATTGGAGTTTTGAAGTTTGTTTACAGTTTAGAGAAGTTATATAAGCATATCAAAGTCATTCAAGGTTAAAAGAGTGGAGGAGGCAAGTTTTGAAGTGTATTATGCCTGTCGCGAGTTGGCACCTTCCCTTGTTGTCTGTCACGAGTCATGATAGTGTGTTATTGTCATGAGTCGGCACTCCTAGGCTGACAGTTACAAGTCATGATAGTGTGTTATTGTCATTACTCGGCACCAGGCTTCACCACTCGACACTACTTGAAGAGATATCATCATTCAGACCATATATTAGTCTTTTAGCCATAACTTCCTCTACAACATTAATAGGATTCAAGTAGAAATGGAAAGCTAATTCAAGGGGCTATAACTTTTATGAAGACATCTAAATCCAGATGAGTTGCCTTTGAAGTAACTGCTAGTGTTGAAGTAATGTGACCTTTCACCAAGTTGATAGCTTTTTGTATGATATGACTCATACCCTTTGGCTACTAACTTCAAGACATATAATACTTTTATCTCTATGAAGAACATAAAAAACATTCATAGAAATTTCAGAGACAAAAAGTAGTTAGGAATTTGGAGATTTTTGGTGCATATTCAAGAAGATCAAAAAGACTATTTTGCTTGTAGACATCTTTTCATCAAGTAACTATCAAAGGATTATTGAAGACTCTAGCAATCATTCCTAAGCTTCTCTAACTCTTTCTTTTCGTAGTTTTTTTGATAATAAAAGATTGTTTTTGTGTGTTTATGGTTTTATCCATAATGTATCAAGGCTAAATACTTTGTAGGTTGGAATTACAATGGATGGTAAATTCAATGAACTATATTGTTTGTTTTGCATTAATGGATGAATGATTTAACTTTACTTGAGGACTTAATTGTGTTAGGTGTGCCTGATCACTATGTGTAATGTCTTAGTTAAAGATTCAAAATAAGAATTGGGGTTTTTAATAGAAAAGCAATTGCTGTCACTTAAGTTAAATGGTTGGACTAGAGATAGGGAATCTACTTCTAAAGGGGTAAAAAGAATTGGCATAGGGCTTCATAATCTTTGTTTATATTTACATTGACATGGGAATGCTCGTAAATCTACTCAAAGACATCTTTAAATGACTTGGAGATAAGCTTTAAAGGTAATAGGTCAACTCTCCAATTATTCATTCATAGTTAATAAAATTCACTTTGTATTCAGTTTGTATTGATAGTTCATTGATTTATCTTAAATTGTAATCTCCACCTACACTTTTTAAAATATTATTGTTGTATATTTTAAATTAATTATATAGGTTTAGTGAATTTAGAATTTAATTAAGTTTATAATTTGACTAATTGCATATTTGATTAGTTGGTAAGCCTATTTATTTTAGTATTTATTCGGTTAATATTTAATTCTTCAGTTTTCTTGTGTTCGACCCCTTACTTATCCTATATTTAGCCATATGAGCTAGGATATACAATTTAACCCACATCATTAATAAATTTAAAAATTATTATATTTTTTACAATAGAAAAAATTGTAACAAGTAATTACTATTTTATCAGGTGTCCCCAAAGGCACAACCATTACTAAATTTATAAATCAACAGCTCGATCTATTGAATAATACTATGTCTGTTTAATAATAATATTGAAAGTGAAAATTAAAACTGATGGCCACCACTCTTGTTTTTTTTTTAAAAAAAAAACTTTAAAATTTCATTCACTATTGAAAAATAAAAAGAGTATGAGTACAATATTAAAATATTTCCTTTTTTTACTGAGAGAAAAAAATTATATTTACAAGATAAAAAAAAATAGCACAGATTTTTCCCGATAAAGATAAGAAGAAAACAGAAAACAGAGTATATAACTGTGGGCCACAACTCTAACAAAATGGAGTTGATCATTATATACCGTAGACCAAATTTGTATATAATGACAAGCCAAATTGATTTTTAATTTTCTTATAGTACCACTTATGTTCTCTTATAATAATTTGGAAACTGTATTTATTAATGACTTGCAACATGTATTTTGACAAGAAGAGATTTTGGTTTACATGTTAAACACAAATACTAGCCAATATTCTAATTATATTTAAAAATATATATTTTAAATAATGGCTGATAAAAAAAAAGAAGCAAACTATAAATTTTAAATGGTATCAGACCAAGTCAAGGATAAAATTCCTTTTATTTGTCCAAACAAATAATTAAATCATCAATTATAATGTTGATAGTAGATTTTTATAAGGGTTTATTAAACTTTTGAAACTAATGAAATTGACATAAAATATTTTTAAAAAATACATATATGAATTTTATTTGACTTATAATTACAACACAATTTTTTATTTGACTAGGTAAACTATAACTATAGGCTGACTTTGAAGAAAATAAAAAAATATATCCAAATGTAGAAGTTTATTTGCCATAAAATTAGTATTTTTTACATGGACAACTATATGTAGCATTATTCTGAGGTATTTTAGTAACTACAAAAAAAAAAAATAGTTCTCATAAAGTCTAACAAATGTACGAGAAAGTAAGAAATTAACACAAAAAAATATAATTTACATGGAAGTACTTCTTTTATAGAGGTAATTTTATATCACCTTTAGTAGAACTTTTTTTTTTATTTTTTTTTATTTTTGGAGAAAATTTTTCGTAAAACTTTTTAACACATATAAATAAATGGCTTTATTTAAATTATTTTTAACTTTAAATTGATATAATAAATGGATGTATAACGATGGAAGCAAACAAAATTTTTTGAGATACAATTTTTATTTTTTTATCTATTATTTATGTTTATTTTTCTTACTTATTTAATTATTTTATATTTATTATTATTATTTAGTTATATTTCTTTTTAACCTTTAGTACTTTATAGTATTCATATTATGAATATATTTATTTAATAATATTATTAAATTACGTGTTTAATAATAATATAATCGCATGCAACGCACTTGAGGAGAAACTAGTATATATATATTTTGTTCGCTCTTGTTGATAGATTTTCTTATTCTAATTTAAATGATTCACGCACAATTTTAGAACTCAGAGAATAAAATTAGGGATAATTACATAAAAAACTCCAACCTTTTATAGCATTTTCAAATTAAACCCTAACCAATTTTTTCTTACAAAATTAACCACCAACTATAAAAATTTAACAAATAATACCATATGTCTGCTTTAGTTAACAGAAAGTTGATGTGGCAGTCACTTTTTGATCTGCCTCAGTTGAGTAGAGCCTCACAATTGCTTATTGCTTTTAAGTAATATTTTTTTTAATGTTTGGACAACCTAAGAACATTCAGGGTTTAGGATTTTGTGATTTTCTAGTCAGCATAAAATTGTTTGGACAGCCTAACAGTTTATAATTTTGTTTTAAAATAATTGAAAAAAATTAATGGATTGTCCAGTCATCAATCAAATAAGCAATTGTGGGCTTCACTCAACTGAAGTAGACCAAAAAGTGACTGTCCATTAACTAAAACTGACGGATGGTATTATTTGTAAGATTTTTATAGTTAATGATTACTTTTGTAAGAAAAAATTGGTTAGGGTTTAATTTGAAAGGGCTATAAAAAGTTGGGATTTTTTATGTAATTTTCTCATAAAATTGATATCTTGAAAGCGTATTTACCCTGTGTATGTGTATTCAGAATTGCTAGTGCTTGGAATCACATCCTAGCTTCCTACCTCTAGCCAATGAGGCCTCAAATCCCACAGCATCAAGATTTCTTAAATTAACATCGTAAGGGGGTTGGGTATGACCCACTTGTGTGGTGTCCTACATCCATTGGTGATAGACTAAATTTTCCCTGTCAGCTAACACTAACAACTAATACTCCACCTACTTCTTGCAGAAATAATCCAAAAATAAACCTTGTGACACTGTGAGGTTTGAATCTGGGTTCTTAAGTTCCAGGGCCTCATTGACAACTTCATTTAGTGGCTTTAGAAGTTGGAAACAAAAGATACAGTGGCGGAATCAAAGGGGCAAGTAGGGACCATTGCCCCCCTAGACCAACCAAAATCCATTAAGCCACCTTCAAATTCATACTTATGCAGTTATGCCCTCCCAACATTTGATTATTTCCACCCCTCAAAAGAAAATAAACTTAATATATGTAGGATTTTTTTGTTTAAATAAAGAAAATATTAGAACTTTGCTCCCTACTTTGAAATGCTGGTCCGTCGCTAAAAAGATATATATGATTAAGGCAGTAGAGAGTGCAAGGGATGTTGTATGTTGTTTATGAGAACAACAAACATCTTACCGTCTAAAGATTGCAGTACTTCAACAATAATAATAAATTCAGCTGCTAGCTAGTTTGAGATGCTTTTTTTTTTTTTGTTTTTTTTGTTGTTGGTGATTGTTTATTTCAACGTTTTAGAACAATTACTATATTTTTAAATCTCAATTCAGTTTTGAGCTTGATGTGAGTTTATCAATTACTTTTTCTTTTTTTATGTTAGGAGTTGAACCGTTTTTTTTTTTTTTTTTTTGATGTTCTTTGTGATAACTATAGCAATATCATCTTATTTTTATAATCTCTGTAATTTTTCTTCTCTATAATGAAACTCTCTTTTAACGTAATGAGTGAATTTTTTTTTTTTGTTTCTCCAAAAAAAAAAATTTTGTTAAAGAAATAAAAGCATTTTTTCACTGTAGATTAAATAGTGATTAAAATTTTACCTATTTTAACTTTAATATAGATATGATATTTGGCTAATTTTCGGTTCAACTGTTTGCATTGATATGGTTCAATTGTTCTTTTTTAAAAAAGGGAAAAGGTGTAAATACCTCTCTAATGTTTTACCCTAAGTGCAAATATGCCTTTAATATTACAAAAATCACTAATATAAGCTCCTCTTATTAACGGTATTAATTTCTCTTTGATAACGTCGTTTAGCCTATCTATGTGGCAATAAGGGACTACAATCAACTAATATATTGGTAGAAAAATGTATAAATACCCCCATAATATTTTACCCTGAGCACACATATGCCATTAACTTTTAAGGAAACGAAATATTTAAAAAATTTAGAATATTATATATATTGAAAATAAAAAATAAAATAACTAGTCTAATTATGTATTGTCTATATTATTTGTTAATTTTTAAGTATAGTTATATTATATATTCATTATGTAAGAAATTTATTTTTCATTAAAAATAATATAAATTAATAAAAATCAATTGGAAGAATTAATATAAGTATTAAAATAGAT
>CATIWO010016388.1:0-12445 GCA_949673435.1 Macaranga tanarius | reverse complement strand
TCCAAAAAAAAGAAGTCTCCTGTAGAACAAATGCAGTTATCCTTTTCCTCATCAGAATCAATTAAAGCAGATAAACCACAAGATAAACTCTTAAGTGTAATGATGGTTAATCCAATATCTTCCTTTTTGGGAGATTGTGCTCACAATGTTATGCCCAACTTTGCCATTAATTCAGTTTTGAAAAGCCTTTCATCTGAGGATCTTACAAAGGCATCCTCTGAATCAGAAGGAGAGGACATCCCTCAGCAGTTAATGGCAGATACTCAAGAGTCTAAAACTGCTTCTCAGTCGCATGTAAAAGAACCAATGAAGAATATAGAGATAGGAAGAATAACTTCAGAATAATCAGCTTCATCAATAAAATCCAATGCATCAGGAACTTATTTCACATTGGATGATGTCTCTCCAGCCCAATATAGAGATAGATTTTTAGAGTTTAGAGCTTGGATTAATAGTCAGATGTTACAACCTGGAGCAATCATCAAGGATGTTATCCAACTATTTTTGGCTAAGCTGATTAGAAAGATGTCAAATTGGTACAACAGTCTACATGTTTATACTAAAGCTCAATTGATTGATGCTAGTTCTATAGATGAACTGTTAGGACTCTTGCATTTTGAGTTCCTTGGAAAATGGGAATATGATCTTGAAATTTCCAGGAAATAATTTTACCAAATGAAGTGTTGTTCTTTATAGAAGAAAGATTTAGATCAGCATTTCAAAAGCATGTCTACAAAGTTCTACAAATTAGGTGGAATAGCCAATCCTGACTTAAAACAGGCCTTTTTGGCTTCAATACCAAAAATTCTTTCATCAAGGATGTTTTTTATTCTCCAACAATAGAATCAGAAGATTGGACATGTTCCTTTAGGACACCTATATCAAGTGATGATTCAAGCACATTCTCAGCTCTGTGAATAAAGATGAATCATCAAGATGTATTTGGGAGGGAAGAAGAATCCTTTGATCAAGCTATCCTGCAATAGAAGAGATTTACAAATCTTCAGCTTGTTTCTGCCCTAAAAAGAAGAATAAGCATTTCTTCAAATTGAAAGCAGATAGAAAACTGAAGCAATGGAGGTATTTCTCCAAAATAAAGTTTCGAGGAAAAGGTGCCATAAACCAATGTTATATCTGTGGGCAAAAAGGACACTTTCCAAATTAAAGAAAGTAGCAAAAATGATTTAACAAATTCAACAGATTACTTCTGTAGACCTGGAGAGTGCAGATGTTGAATCTTTATTCTCTAAAGAAGATGAACCTTCGCCAGAAAGTATTTTTGATGTGTGTCATAATGAGAATTCTGAATATTCAGACTCTAATAATGATGATCCTCTGTAATGCTCTCTTGAAAAGATTGTTTCTTTAATTCAAGAAGAGCAACTTGTTCCTTTGATAACCTTGCAAATTTACCCAACAGCTTTTTCTAAACCCATTAAAGCCATTGCTCTAATGGATACTAGAGCAAGAACTACCATTCTAAACCCAGATGTCCTTCCACCTGATTGTTGGCAAAAATATGATGAATATTTTAGAGCAGCCAATGGAGGGTTTCTGAAAACCAAACAAGTTACCAAAAATCCCATCAAAATCCAATTTTTCCCTGGTTATCACATTTGGGCCAAAGTTCTTGGATCACCTTTACTAGGAAAAAACATTATTATTGGATTTTATATCTATTGGAAGATGAAGAAACTTTAGATTCTTCTGAATGGAATTAAGTTCAAGAAATATTTACAACCATACACCACAATCCTGCCGCTTTTTAATTTTGACCCTAAATCCATATCCTTTCAATCAATTCATGAATTTTTATTACAAGATTGTAGTGCAGATTCACATACTAAATTTCTAAAGAAATGTTCTTCACCACTGTGTAAAAATTTTGAGTTCTTCATTTCCTTACCATTTAAGCAAAATAAGGATGTCAATCCAACAAAAGCCACTCATCCTGGAATGACTCATATATATCTAAAGCTTGCAGAAGTAGACTGTTAATTATTATAGAAACAAGGCTTGATTGAACTAACAAAGTCTGAATGGGCATGCCAAGCCTTCCATATTAACAAAAGATCTAAATAGATCAAAGGAAAAAAAAGACTGGTGATTGATTATCAGCCATTAAATTTCTTTTTGAAATATGACAAGTCTCCCTTGCCAAAGATCTCTTCTCTTTTCCCATTCTTATCCAAGGTAACAATTTTCTCAAAGTTTGATCTAAAAGACAGTTTCTAGTAGTTTGGAATCAAAGAAGAAGAAAGATACAAGACGACATTTTGCATTCCAAATCATTATTTCCAGTGGACGGTCATGCCATTTGGACTGAAAGTGGCACCCTTCTTATTTCAGAAAGCAATGATAAAAATTTATGAGCCTATTGTAAATAGTGCTCTTATTTACATTGATGATATATTATTATTTTCTTCAGATAAGGAAAGTCATTTCAAGATTCTCCATAAGTTTGCAGACTTAACAAAGTAGTACGGAGTAATGCTTTCCCCATCAAATATACATATTGGTAAGACAGAGGCTGTATTCTTAGGAATGTATTTCAAGGAAGGCTTGTATCAGCCTGGACCACATTTTGCCTCAGAACTTCAAAAGTTTCCAGAAAAAAATTTCTCTCTAAAATAGATTAGGCAGTTCCTTAGAATTGTCAACTACCTGAGAGACTTCATTCCATATCTCACAAAGAAGACTGCCCTATTAAGAGCCATGTTAAAGAAAAATCCTCCAACATAGACTGAACAACAAACAACAGTAGTAAAGCAGCTTCAGTCTGATATAAGAAATTTGCCCCCTTTGTATATTCCGTCAATAGGAAAAAGGATCTTGCAGATAGATGCCAGTGATAAATTTTGAGGAGCCATTCTTCTTAAAGAAGATGAACAGAAAAAGAAACAAATTTGTGCCTATGCCAGTGGAATATTTTTTTAATCAGAATGTCATTATCATTCCACCTTTAAGGAGATTCTTGCAGTCAAGTATGCCATCAAAAAATTTGAGTTCCATCTCATTGGACATCATTTCAAAGTAATCATGGATTGCTCATCCTTTCCAAAGATGCTAAATTTTAAAGGAAAGACATTGCCACATTCACAGCTCTTTAGATGGAAAGAATGGTTCAGTAAGTATTATTTTGATGTAGAGCATATCAAAGGTGATAACAACTTGATACCAAATTTGCTTAGTAGACCCACCATATCCTGTTCCACAAAAGAGCCCTTTCAATTAAAAGTCCTTCCTATGATATACATGTTAGAATCCACAAGTTCAAATTTGCCACTTGAACCACCTGAAACTCAATTCCTTCTTCAAGGAATTCCACCAAAAATACCACCATCCTGTTCCATAGGCCAGCTCATAAAAATAGCCTCAACCTAAATTTTTGAATATCAATCCAAATTAATCCGGCTTTTTGGACCTAACCTTCTTCAAAAGCTTGGTATCCATCCAGACTATCCATTTGTCACTATTTTTAGTTTTCTTATCCAAAGCCCAGAAAAGGAATTTCAATGGCCCAAAGAACTTCTTGTGTTTTTCTGGTACATGTGCCATCTCTAATGGGTAGTCTTTGATTTACAGCAAATCCTTCTAGCTCAATACATAATAAGATTAGAAATGGAACTCAAATCTAATCCACACCTTGAGACATTTCTTAGATGGTTCTAACCCCTTTCCATATGGAGTTCATTCTTCACCAGAAAAGCCATTACTCAAAGACTGATTTAGCCTCATCAGTTTCATTCAGTCATTTTATTTCACGGACCATTTTGGAAAATTAAAAATGAGTTTAAGACAGTTTCTAGCTTTTAAACTCATCAGACTTACAATTTCTCCATGATTGATAGTCTATTTACCAACACAGAAAATCTATTACTATGGAGAAGATTACAAAAGAGACTCTTTGAGGTTAACAAAAAAATCCCAACTGAGATATGGCCTAAAGCCCATAAAGAAGCACTATGGGAAGCTTATTCTAGAGCCTATGTGATAGGATTACTTGCAGATAAAAATCACTAGTTGTCAACCCAAGGCCCGGGATCCAGTTCTCAAAGACTCAAAGCATCCAGTCTAAACAGTCCAAGCCCAGCAAGAAGTCCAAGCCCATCATGATGGATTTTGAACCATTCAATGATCCATATGGAAGACCACTTGGCAGATATTTATAAGGATATTCCTAAGAAGATGCTGACAGCATAGACAACAATGATGAAAATAATATGTCATCCAGCTATGAGCCTATCAAGAAATGAAAGAGACACCTAAAAAGGACTCACTGACTAAAAGTCAAGCTATTTAGATAAATAATTGTAGCATATATACTATAGTCAAAGCTATTGTATAAAAAGTCTTTATAGTTGTTTAATTTATCCTAGAAGTCCTTGTCAATGTAATAAAAGTCTAAGGTCTAGTTATAAAAAGTCATGGTAGGCATAGAAAAAGTCAATATAGTCATTAATATCCTTAGTTGATATTATTATTTATATCTATTCTCCTTTCTCTATATAAAGAGCAGGAGTTTTATTGTAAAAGGGCAGACAAACCCTTATAGACACTGCCTTGATAAATAAAAAAAATATGTGTTTCTAAAAAATCTCTTCTCCTATGAAAGGTTCCCCTCTGTAATATCATAATAATCATGTCTCCAATATAATCATCAGAAAGTATGCTCTGTGCTTGCCTCATAAGAGAATCTTGCACATCAGAAATCTTATGAAAAGAAAATAATCCTATTTAACCAACTTCATTAAGATCATGTATATGAGCATATCCCTCTATGGTAACTCACAGGGTTCATGAACATAAGAGGGACAGGTAGTGGCTAGAAATTAAAGAGGAGGAGTATGGCCTGGCTAGTCCATAAGTTGCTCATGAGCCTAGAAAGTTAACATGGAGAGTCTATTATAATCATCTTTTACTTGGCGATGTGCTCATATGCCTGGTCTTGATGGAGCTCTAGAAAAATGCACTGAGGCACCTCCTCAATGCTAAGGCACTGCCTCAGCAGTACTGAGGTGCTTCCTCAGTGCTGAGGCATCACCTGATCGACCCAGAAATGCAAAAAATAGCTCCGTTTCAGCTAAAAACAAAAAAAAATCAATCCAATTCAATCCTAATCACCATTCCTAACATCATAGGGGTCCATTTTTGATATACCAATGAATTTAAACTCAAAATTCAATCAAAACATCCATTTTTGAACAATTCAATAGCTTACAAGTTTAAATATATAACTTACCAAAAATATTATATATATAAATCTTGAATTTGCTAAATGAAACCTTGAAGCTATTGTTTGGAATTTGAAGATTGAAAATTAAAGGAAAAGGAAAAAGAAAATGAAGAAGAAAAAGTAAAGAAGAAGAACAGAAAAGTGAGAATGAAAGAAAGAAAGAAAAAAAATGGTGATATAAAGAAGAAGAAAACGTAGGGAAGGTGAAAAGCTATAGTGCTCTTTCCTTTTTTTAAAAAACTAAAATGCCATTTTGACCCCTATAATTTTCCTTTGGCTCAAAACAACCCTCAAAACTTATTTCTAATGCTACCTAATCCATAAATCTATCTGTAACTCATTTAATTTCTAGGGTAGGATATTACAATTCTCTTCCTCTTAAGAAATTTCATCCCTAAAATTTGCATACCTACGGAGAGAATAAATAAGGATATTGAACTCACATATCCTCCTTCCTTTCCTATGTGGCTTCCTCCTTAGAATGGTTATTACATAAAATCTTAACCAACAGAATTACATTATTCCTTAAAACTTTATCTTTTCTAGCCAGTATTCCTACAGGTTCTTATTCATAAGTCAAATCTTCCCTTAATTCAATTGGTTGCTTTTTCAGTATATAGGAGGGATCACTTCTATATTTTCTCAATATGGATACATGGAAAACATCATGTACCTGAGATAACTCTGGAGGTAAAGCTAATATATGCTACCGGTCCAATTCTTTTAACTACCTCGTATAGCCTAATAAAACGAGGACTTAACTTTCCCCGCATTCCAAATCGGACTATACCCTTCCACAGAGATATCTTTAAAAATATTTTATCCCTAACATTAAACTCAATATCCTTTCTTTTCAAATCATCATAAATCTTCTATCTATCTTGAGCTGCTTTTAATCTACTACGGATCAAATCAATCTTGTATGTAGTTAACTGCACATTCTCTGGTCTGATAAGTTTTTTTTCTCCTACCTCATTCTAACATACTAGGGTTCTACATCTCCTTCCATATAGTGATTTATAGGGTGCCATGTCGAGGCTAGCATGGTGACTGTTGTTGTAAGAAAACTCCATTAATGGCAAGTGCTTATCCCAACTTCCTTTGAATTTCATCACACATGCTCTCAATAAATCTTCCAAATTTAAATAGTTCTTTCAGATTGACCATCAATTTATGGGTGAAAGGAAGTACTAAACTTCAACTTTGTACCTATAGCTTGATGTAAACTGGGGCTAAAATCTCAATGTAAACCTAGGATCTCTATCTGATACAATAGAGATTGGTGTACCATAAAGTCCTATTATCTCATTAACATAAACTTGTGCCAATTTATCCAAGTATTAATATACTTTAACAGGTAAAAAGTGAGCTAACTTAGTTAACCGATCCACTATACCCATATTGCATCATGTTCTTGCTGCATACGAGGTAATCCTATTACAAAATTCATGGTAATGTGCTCCCATTTCCACTTCGGAATTGGAAGTGGTTGCAAAAGACCTGATGGACGTTGATGCTCAGCCTTAACCTGTTGATAAACTAAACATCTTGCTATATAGTCTACTATGTCTCTTTTCATACCCTGCCACTAATAGTTTTTTTAAAGTGTACGATACATCTTGGTACTGCCTGGATGCATTGAGTACGCAGAATAATACACCTCTTCCATAATTTCCTGCTTTAATTCTTCAACATTTGGAATATAAAGTCTTTCTCCAAACATTAAAGTTTCATCCTCTTTGAGAAAAAAATCAGTTTGTGACCCACTTTTTACCTCCTCAATGACTTTGCCTAACTAAACATCCTCAGTTTGAGCTTCTTTAACTATTTCTACTATAATGGGTCTAAATTTGAAAGTTGCCAATAATATTCCTTGACTGTTCACTTTCATATCCATATTCATAGCTTGACATTCCATAAACAAAGGAAATTACACTAACTTGATATGAGTTGAATTACTATAGGATTTCCAACTAAGAGCATCTGCCACAATATTTGCCTTGCCAGGATAATACTTTATTATATAATCGTAGTCCTTTAGTAACTCAATCTATCATCTCTGTCTCAAATTCAACTCCTTTTGACTAAAGAGTTATTTAAGAGATTTATGATCTGTAAAAATTTGACACGTCTCTCCATATAGATAATGCCTCCAATTCTTAAGAGCAAACACTACAACTACTAATTCCAAATCATGAGTAGGATAGTTTGAATCATGTGGCCTTAGTTATCTGAAAGCATATGCTATAACCTTTCCATGTTACATGAGAACACAACCTAATCCTTACTTGGAAGCATCACTATACACCACAAATTCGCCATCACTAGTAGGAAGAGTTAACACTGGTGCCGAAGTTAAACACGCCTTAAGTTTCTCAAAACTCCCTTGACATTCTTCTGTCCATACAAACTTCACATTTTTCCTTAACAACTTTGTTAATGGAGTTGATATAATTAAGAAATCTTGAACAAATCGGCAGTAATAACCAACTAAACCTAAGAAACTTCTCACTTCAGTGGTATTAGTTAGTTGTTCCCATTGAACTACTGCCTTAACTTTCTTAGGGTCTATATAAACACCTTCTGCCGATATAACATGTCCTAAGAAAACAACCTAATCTAGCCAGAACTCATATTTACTCAATTTAGTGAATAGTTCCTCACTTCTCAAAGTTTGCAAAACTATCCTCAAATGTTCCTCATATTCCTCTTTACTTCGGGAATACACCAGAATATTGTCTATGAATACAATCAAAAATTTATCCAAGTATTTTTGAAACACTCTATTCATGAGATCCATGAAAGCAGCTGGTGTATTGGTTAACCCAAACGGCATCACCAAAAATTCATAATGTCTATAGCGCGTCCTAAAAGCCATTTTAGATATATCTATCTCTTTAATTTTCAGTTGAGGGTACCCAAACCTTAAGTCAATCTTTAAGAAAACCTTAGCTCCTTGTAATTAATCAAATAAATCATCAATACAAGGTAATGGATACTTATTCCGCACCATAACTTTATTCAACTGTCAGAAATCTATACATAGCCTCATGGAACCATCCTTTTTCTTAACAAACAACATTGGTGCTCCCCAAGGTGATACATTAGGCCTAATGAAGCCCTTATCTAATAACTCCTGTAACTGGATCTTCAATTCCTTTAACTCTGCTGCAACCATTCTATAAAGTGCTTAAGAAATTAGAGCTGTACTAAGGATCACATCTATAGTAAATTCAATCTCTCTATCTGGAAGTAAACCTGGAAGATCTTTGGGAAAAACATCTCCGAATTCACACACTATTGGGATATCTTCTAATTTTGGCCTTTAGATTTAGTATCAATCATATAAGTAAGATACGCTTGACAACCCTTCCTTAACATTTTCCTTGCAGTTATGGTGGATATCAAACAAGAGAGAAGAGCATGTCGTAACCTTTGAAAAGAAAATTTAGTTTCCCTATGACGATTAAACTCTACCATCTTTTTAAAACAATCCACTATAGCATAATGGCGAGATAGCTAATCCATGCCTAAGATTGCATCTAAACCTTGAAGTTATAAGGTAACTAAATTTGCTAGGAGTTTATGCTTACCTATCTTAACTACACAATCTTTATACACTTTCTCACAAGCCTTAGAGTTTCCCAAAGGGATACTAACAATCATCACAGCATCTAAAAAACTAGGCTTAACATTAGCATACAAGGCAAAAAACTGAGACACAAAATAATGTGTGGCTCCTGGGTCAAAAAAAACATAAGCATCTCGATAAAAAATAGTTAACATACTGGTAACAACTTCTGGAGATACCAATGCTTCATCTTGAGTCATTGCAAACACTTTAGCCTGAGTCAAAGGTCGATTTAGTTGGGCATTTTGTCCTTGTTAAGAGGTTGTAGCAGCAACACCACCTCTACCAACACTAGGGCTAGAAACAGTAGTGGCCTATCTATTTGGTGGAAAATTCCTACTACTACCTTGACTTCTAGGAGCAATAGTCCCTCACCCTGAACCACTAATTTGCACTAGTAAAGGATAATCTCTTTTTATGTGGCCAATTTCACCATACTCATAGCAACCCAATGACCATTTTCTACATTCCCCTTCATGAAGCTTGTCACAATTTGGGCATTGAGGGTATGTAAGTCTTTTCAGGTTATTTTACAACATACCTCCTTAGGCTTACCTTTGGCCACCGATCGAGCTACTAGTTGGCTGGCTTACAGAACTTTAACTCATCTGAAGTTGATTTACTTATTGCCCATAACTCATATACAAACTTCAGCCATTGCCACTATAACTTGGTCTAGCCAGTATAGTGCTAAACTCCACTATTAGCTAATCTATCTCTAAAACTCTGAGAGGAACTAGGGTTAAACCTTCTATTCTTTTATTCTTGCTCCATCTCTTCTTTCCTTGCCTTTTCAAAAGCAAGTGTCTACTGGACTAGTTCCTAAAAGTTATTCCTTTCGTACCATGCTATTCCAATCTTCATATAAGCTTTCAATCCACTCCTAAACCTATCGTACTTAATTTCCTCCGAAGGCATAATCTCAGAAACAAAGCGATATCTCTTCAAATCGATCTGCATATTCTTTAACTGACAGACTACCTTGAGTCAAACTAAAGAATGCCTCCTACTTGCTTTTTTTATAGCTGCCTATCAAATATTCTTTATGGAATTCCGTAAGGAATACATTCCATAGCTCTTAACCATAAAGACGGTGAATTCTTGTCAACTAATCATCCGCTAATCCCTTCATAAACCCATGCACATTCTAAATTTTCTCAACCTCAGTCAACCTTAAAATAAGAAAAGCTTTCTCTAACTTCTTCAACCACTTATCAGCTAGTCCACCATCTATAGGTCCTTCAAAATTGTATGCACCTAATCTGCAGGCACGATCTACTATCATCCAAGAATCTCGATACTGCTCTAATGCAACCATAGCCATCATAAAAGCCTTAGTCATCAAAGCTCCCATACTGGAGTTTGCCTAAAAATTAGATACAGGTTGAACTCTGTAATAGTTGTCTCTATTATGAAATCTTTGGTCTTCAATCCTCTTTAAGCTCTCCAATTCGACACTTGAACTCTTTGATAGTTGTCTCTATTAATAATTCTCTTTTTCCTATAGCCAAAATTCTCTTTGTATAGAGAAAATATGTAAAATTCATCCAAGAACCAAATAGATAATTTTTCACCTTCAAATCCTTATCCTATGAAGATTTTATCTTTAAAAATCAGCTTCTTAAATCATGGCTTGGATCCTGAACACTCTACGATTGTGAAATTTCCTAAAAATACACCAAAAAGATATAAAATAATTAGAAAACTAAAAAGAAAAATAAAACTAACCTAAATAACTAAAATCTTAATAAAATATTGATTAAATACTAAAAATTAAATAAATTCTAATTAAACACTAATAAGATAAAATAGAAAAATCAATGCAAAATTGACAGTAACAAAATTCTATAAGGAGTCATGAATTATTAAAGAACTTAATAAATTTTGATTAACTAGTAACCATAAAAATAGGTTGGTAATTAATCTCAGTATGTTTAAATGATCTCAAAAGAGACGTTAGGTAACATAGAATTATTTAGATTGATTATATCAATAATTTAATAGTTAAAATTAATTCCAAAATTTAAGTCTTAACTAGAGAAACAAATCTAAACTCTAGTGTGTCTTATTGATAGAATTTTAATTATTTAATTTACGTTAATTGCTTAGTTATTAGTTTAAGTTTTTCCTTACATTGGATCTGAATTTGCTAGCTAAAGAAAATCATAAATAGTCGGTACTTAGTACGCTAATCCTCAATACTCTATTTATTGAAAGGAGATTCATATTAACCAAACGGATAATGAAAATTTTTTAAAATTTTAATCACATGTAACTCTTGCATGATTACAAGAATCTCATTTAGCCCAAGAACACATCACAAGACACTTACATGACTAAAAACATACATCAATGGACAATATTTTAAAACATCAAACAACACAAACAACATAAGCCAAAAGTCCTATAATCTAAGAGTTTAGTAACACTTACATACTCCTAAAGTGTATAGCATGCTTGACAAACTTTAGGTTGTTGTGATCTATAAGCTCCAAGCTCCCCAAGTGTGAATCCTCTAGCTTGAAACAAACAAGTTGCTCTAATGAGATTTCAAGAATAGTAGAGAACTACCCACAAGCCTCTCTTCAAGAAGATGACCCAAGGTACTTACTAGAACTCCTCCAGGCTTGAATGTGAAGGACTTGTTACAACATCCAATGGATGTCAATGAAGGAAACGGAGATCAAAGCAACCAAATATGCGGAATTTTAAAAATTTTGGAAGCATGCAACACTTGCATCAAGTTTGAATCCAGTCCATGCCACAAGATCCAAATCACATACAATTTACATAACTAACATGCATCAAGGACAATATTTTCATCAATAAACAAAGTAGTCATGTAATCACATTACAAGTCCTACATACTAAGAGTTGAGTAACACTTACAAACCTCCCAAGTGTGTAGAACGCTCGACAAGCTTTGATTGTTGCGATCCACTAGCTCCGAGCTTCCCAAGTGTGAAGCCTTTAGCTCGAGACACACGGATTGCACTTGGTTGATCTTCAAGATGTAACAAGCTCTCCACATAAGCCTCCCTTGAATAAGACCCAAGTGCTTGTGAAAGCTTCTACAATCTTTGAAGTATGGAACTTAAAGCTACCCTCCCAAAGATGATGGTTTTTTGATCTTGTACAACACTTGTACAACTTTGGCTTTAGGTTGGAGAGATCACAACTCTTGTGATGTGTTTTTATTTTAGAATAACCAACTCTCTCAAATGCCTTAACCAAAAATTCAAGCAAGCAAGAAGATGTCTCTACAACTTCTCTTTCTTTTATAATATTAACAAAGCCAATATTATATTATTAACTTGAGTGTCTTCTCACACAAGCTTGCTACTATAGCAAGAGTGGCTTCTAAGTTTGCTACTATAGCAAGAGTGGCTTCTAAGTTTGCTACTATAGCAAGAGTAGCCACCAAGTTAACTACATATCCAAGAGTGTCTTACACTCTTCTATTGGCCTTGTTTGGTTGCTTGGATATCCTTATCCCTATTCCATTAACTCTTAATGGGCTTGGGCCAAGGCATGGGATATGGGCTTCTCTACACTTAGAGATGGCCCAATCCTTACCA
>CATIWO010016367.1:0-13001 GCA_949673435.1 Macaranga tanarius | reverse complement strand
TCTTCTTTTATTTCTTTCAATTTCGTCCTTATAACTTCCTCAAATAACATCAAGTCTTAATACCGAATACTCTATCATATCGGTTCTTATCTTAACACATTAGAATCTCTTATCATCTTCAATTCCATGCCACAAGTTCATTCAATATCAATTATTGACTTAATTACTAAAGAATTAAACTCCAAATCACTATTCATAACAGTGGCAAATAACTCTTAAATCATCAAATTTGATTAACAACAGTAATCACATTCTTAATTACATAATCATGAACAGTAATCCAGGACACGGATGTTACAGCCATCCTATATGGAGTTTGAGATATGGGTGATGTACTCGGTAATAATTTAATCTCTCTCAGGGGGTAAACCAGGTAATTCCTCTGGAAACACATCCCCAAATTCACTAACTATGGGTACTTCCTTTAATTTATTTCCTTTCTTACTTTTATCCACTGCAAAAGCCAGATAAGCATCATACCATTTTCTAAGATATTTCATAGCCATCATAGCAGAAACTATCTTATTTGGAGCTTTCCTATTATCTCCCACAAAACAATTTTTTCTACCATCCTCTTTTTCAAACATTACCTTCCTTCTAAAGCAATCCACATTGGCTTTATAACGACTTAATCCATCCACGCCTAAAATAGCATCGAAATCGCTCAAGGGTAAGGGCATAAAATCCCATTCTAACTCATCCTCTCCTATTCTCATAATAATATTCCTAGTGATCTTATCACAAATTACGCTAACTCCTATAGGTATACTAACCAAAATAGGTTCATCTCTATTAAATAATTCTAGCTTATTATGTAGCACAAATATAGAGGATATAAATGAGAATGTTGCACCCGGATCAATCAATATACAGGCTAACTTATTGTAAATAGAAGTCATACCCTTAATCACGTCTGGTGCATTCTCCACCTCTTTCTCAGTCACCGTATAAATTCTTGCTTGTTGCACATTTTCTACTACACTAGTCTATCCTGTAGGCCTCTCCTGAGCTTGTGGAGCCCTACTAGCTTTACTTCTTGCCCCAGTGGTCTTTACAGCAATCGAAGGTCTACCAACTCTTCCAGATATAGGAGCACTTGACCCTTGCACTGAGGGTTCCCCAAACATACCCTTAGTACACTTAAGGACATAGTGTCCATCTCATTGCATTTGAAATAGCACACATTACTTCTGGCACAACTGCCCACATGATTCTTCTTGTACAAATTATACCAGGGCACATTCATTCCTCCTCTTAAAGAATTTCGAACACTATTCGGTCAAAATGTCAGCATTAGTTGCCTCACCGACATCTAACTACCTTAAGGTCGAAAGTTTCCTCCCGTTCGCACATTGCTTCGTGAATAGGGGTTGAATCTGGATCTCCGACTATTGCTACCCCTCCAAGGTTGTCTTGAAGATCCCTCGTGTTAAAAGGATTTAACCTTTGTTGCAGACTCTAATTCTTTGTCAAGTCTCTCCTATTCCGTCGCCTTTTCGACCCAGCCTCGAAAGGTCATACCGACGTACAGATTCAGCTTCCCTCTCAGGGATACGTGCAGTCCATCCTAAAATTTATCGCTCTTAGCCTCCTCTGTGGGGTATATATCCCTTGCATACTGATACAACTCCTTAAATTTATTCGTGTACTCCTGAACCGACATTAATCCTTGTGTCAGGTTCATAAATACAGCTTTCCTTTATTTCTGAAAGGTCTCTGTCAAATACTCTCTACTAAATTCTTCCTTAAAGAGCTACCACATAAGAGCTTCTCCATATAGGTTCTTAATCCTCATTAACCAATTCGTCCACCTTCTCAAACATAAGGTCGTACACATTGCTTACTTTCTCAACATCACTTAACTGTAGTGTGTTGAAAGCTTTATCCACTGTTCTGACCCACTTATCTGCTTGTCCTAGGTTCAGTGTTCTATGAAAGTCATAAGCTCCACACTTATTTGCATGCTCGATTATATCTCCCGGCTTCCTGTACATCTCACGCTCTGCCATTACCGTAGCCATCATTCTTGCCAAGTCAGTAGCATCGATATGTACTACTGGAGCTACTGGCTGATTTGGCACATTCATAGGTATCTCTGGAGGTGGTGTATAATACATATTCCTCCCCCTTTGAGGTATACGTTCAAAGATTGATGCTGACGTAGCCGACATGGAACTTCCTTGTGGACTATCAGCACACATATTCGGTCTATCACCTCTCTCATTGCCAACAGAAGCCGACGAAGGAGATGATTCCCCTATAGACATTTGACTCCTATCAGGAATATTAGCTATCTCAACTAGCCTTCTACCATCAGGTTGGACATCACGTCCTCTTCCTCTACCTTTAGCTCTACCCCTACCACGATCTCTAACAAGACCTCTATCCTGGTTTCCAATCATTCCACCTCTAGTTCTTGCCATCTTCTGAAAATCAAAATTACAAAACTTTAAAAATTCTCATCATTATAATATCCATACAATTCTACAATCATAATTCATCAACTCAATATTCCTCAATGTCATTAACATATAACACGATGTTCTTTAGTGTCTACAGAACCTAATAACCTTAATCTCTAATACCAAACTTGTCATACCTTATTCTCTGATTAACCACTAATACTTCATTAATGCCTTTAATGTCAATTATTAAATTCTTATTACACTTAATGAGCATTTAAGGTTATAATGCATACATTTAATGTGATATCAAAACCTGTATAAATTAAAACCTGTACAAATTAAAACCTTCATTCATAACTTAAGTACCTTTGCTAATGGATTCATCTCAAACCAGATAACGAAGTAACATTACTTGGATAATATTTTTCTTACATCATTGATTAATCATAAGCATCCATATTACAATAAATTTAAGATGGAAAGATAATAGCATAGCAACACACCAATATTATATATATATATCATAAAGCACCATAGTGTTAACCATTTATCATAATATAATATTTACATCAGAAATATATACAACAAAGAGTACTAGATGCTAATACAAATAATATAAGGTACAACATTATTTGCCCTAGCATCTAACCCTCAACCCTCGGATCTCTGTTCGGTATAAGATGGCGGTGGTGATGATAGTAGTAGTAGCACACATCCAGGCCTAAAACCCTCAGTAAATACAACTAGCCCACTGGCTCAAACATAACTCTGGTGACACGCACATGAGGGTGTGGAAATGGCTGAAAGTAAAAAGCCAAAAAGGATGCATCCACAAGACTGCATCACACCCAAGTGAGGGTGACCTGGACATCTAGTGAGGTAGCATAATAAATGTGGAAGATGGTACAGACACTGTCCTCAAGCTCCTCTCACACGGATGAAACACGTGCATCGGCTCCAATAGGCACTACGGTGACCTTAAATACTAGCTCTGCATCTGAATCATGGCACATAATGTACCACACTAGGGTCTCTGCAGGGTGACATCATAGACCATGGTAGCCCACTGTACAGCCATATTGATGCTAGATTATCACTAAGCTGTGAAAAATATTTTTAAAACAGTGGTGAGTAATTCTGAAAGAAATTGCCCAGTGAGCAGCCGGTATATCTTTAAAAATAAAAGCATATATCCAAAATATGCTAAATCCCAAAATGCAGCAGTCTTTTAAAAACTAATAAATACTCACAAGCATACTACCTCATCAAAATAAACTTTTTTATAATAAACATTCCTTTCACAAAAACATTTAGTAAAAGATTTCCATTATATGATGAATAATTAAATACTTCCAATAATAATACAGTTTCAAACATAATCAAGGATATAAATTTTCTTTTCCAAAAATAAAGCCCAAGGCATTTTAAATCATTATAATAAATCCTTAACTTCATTTGCAAATTTATAATAATACAAATTCCAACTGTTTTGGGGTCTAAATACTCATTTTTACCAAAATACAAAGAATATACAAAATCCCCAAAAGTTCACAACTCAATTGCTAATAGACTTTATTCCACAATTATAACTAATATAAAATCTCATAAATTGTTGGTTATCACAATTGATTGCATATTTTGGTTCGTTATGAATTCTCATATCAAGGCTATAAGAGTTGAGAGTTTCATTAATTATCATATATAGCATTATTATTGTTCACAGCATTCACAATTGATAATTCGCATCGTTATCTCATAATAGATAATTCTCAACCCTTCCCCGAAGGAAACAACAATATACAACAACTCTCTCTCACATCATCTCAACTTTCTTTCTTTTTTATGGCTTAAACTAGCCAATTCACATTTTTATTTTTATCAATATCATTGTATGCATACATATAAACCATAAGGATTCGCCCTAAAGGCACCTCTGAGTCCCTGCACTGTCCCAAAGATAGTTATCAATCGAGTGGCCAGCTCATCATTCCCAACTCATCCCATATACATATACATATATACACTCATATATATACATTCTCAGTTCAATTGTTATGTGTTAATTATTGCAAGGCTTAACATTATTCATGTTATTTGTAAAGGCAAAACTCTTGCCAGATTAGATGTTCTTAAATAATTATTCACAATAATTTAGTCTCTTTGTCTAAGACTCTACAATATATGGTGTTCATGTATATTTTAGTCATTAATGCAGGCTTATCAATGATTATCAAGAATTATTAAAACTTAAGGATTAATCTCATTTTCCAACATTTTAATTATTATAGAAAGTTATTCTATTATTCGGTTAACTGTTATACTGCAATTGGAACTAAAAACAGTCAAATCGGGCCTGTTTCAAGTCGTGGGGGCGCAAGCTCTGTGCAGGGGCGCTAACTTCGCTCGCGGAGGAGCCGACCACGTGTGCAGAGGCACCGACCATCAAGTGGAGGCACCGCCTTCTCGAGCTGAGGCGCCGTCATCCCTCCCTCCGGAGGCATCCCATTTTCCCATGGTGAAGGGGCCGGCTTCTCACATGGAGGCGCCGCCCAACGTCGTGGAGGCACCCCCAACCAAAACGAAGGCGTCGTCTCAATCATAGGGGTGCCGTCCTCTAACCTTCTTGGTCGACATCAGCAGTAAAGTTTTGACAGAAACTCAGATTTTTCACAAAATTAAACATGCTAGAAGTTCATATGCTAATTGTAAACTAAAGATAAGCTCATATACAACCCCAAAAATATCACAATTAAGTCTAAATCTATGATTTTAGACATCAATTTACCCAAAAATTTAGAATCAAAGGCTTAGAAAATAAAAAAAAATAAACTTAAATTTAAATCCACCACTCACTACTTTCTCCAGCCGAATTCAACCTCTCTTCTGATGATTTCTAATTTTTCCTTCAATTTCAGACCACTTGCTCTTCTTTCTCTTCACTTCCTTTGCTTCTGCCATTCTCTTCTTCCTCTTCTTCTTTTCTTCTCCTTTCACCATGCTTCCTACTGTACACTTCTAACAACTCTTCATCTTCCTTACCTCTTTGATCCTTCTTCTTTTCTTTCTTTCCTTTCTAATTCATTTACTTCTTTTTGTTACACTTTAATCCTTTCTTCCTTTTCAAATTCATCCTTCAAACTCTATATACAATTTAACTCCAACTTTAATATCTTATAATTTATTCCTTCATTTCTCACAACAAAGTAATATAAACTCTTAGCAACTTTGATTTAATATCATATAGTCAACCTTTATTAATTATCAACTTAACATACTATAATCAATTTCTTAATTATCCATTCAAAATAATAGCAATTAACTCCAATTAATATTTATTTAATATAAATAAATAAATATTCCTTAATCATCATTAATCCAAAATAATCTGGTTTTAGGACACAGATGTTACAAATTAAGCTAATGAATCAAAGTTTTAGTGATAATTATATTTGGATGCAGTAAGGTTATAATTAATTTGAATATATTTTCTCTAGTGGATTAAATAAAAAATAAAAATATATATATATTGGCCACTTAGTACAAATCTATCTCCATAATTTATTAGCTTCCACAACCGAGTTCATCAATCATAACCAATCCTTTCAAAATCTCAATTTTACTCCTCAAACTTCCTTGCCTTTCTATTCGTAAACCATCTCTTTATAATTTCTCTAAATAAATACCAAGAAATTTAGTTATTATAATTTCACTTTTAATCCTCAAATTTTCTTTCCTTTCTCTTCTAAACTCATCTCTTGCAAATCCTTTTTATTTTAATCCATGCCTATAAATATAATTTCACTATTATTTTTTTATTTCTTTATATATATACACTATTTCTCATTCCACGTACTTAAATTAATTTATTTTTAATGTTAATAATATTTAATTTTTTAAAATTATTTTAAATATTAATAATATTTAGTTTTAACCTATTTTGACTTATTTTAGTATTGATCAAATATTTATCAAATAGTTTCTTGACCACAACATAGTGAAAATTGTAAAGAACGAAAACTAACAAAAGATACGGGAAAGAAAAAGCTTAAACTAGTACAGAAAAGACGATCACCACTTAAAATTTGAGTTAAGTTCGTCGAGAAACAGAAACCTGCACAGAAATAGAGGGATCACGACTTATTATTGTATAGGAAATACTAAATAAATTGCATTTGAATGCCTACTATTAAAAATAGCAGCTGTGGCGATAGAATTTCAAAGAACGTCAAATTATTAACAATTTCTAGACACCAAGAAGAACAAAAATAAAATTACATTTACTCTGAATCACAATCAACCTCAGGGTATTCTGGTGGTGGTGGTGAATCTCAAACTTTTGGTGGTGGTGGTAATGAATCCCCAAATTAAACTGAATCTGAAGCTGAAAAACTAGATGGTGAAAAGTTTTCCAAGACCTTGACTAACGAGCCAAAATCTTTACTTGACATGGGTTCTCATGTGGTTATGTTGGCTTCTTTAATAGACATTGTAGGCTAAATCCCCAACTTATATTAGTGGTAGTGGTGAATCCCCACCTGGTAGGATAGATCTCGATGGGATGGACATAAATCTGGTGATGATAAGTTCTTCGAATCTCCTTTGGCCTTTTTTAATCTCATCCATTTGTGCAAATTTTGTTTGAAATTAAGCTAATAAATCAAAGTTTTAGTGATAATTATATTTGGATACAATAAGGTTGGAATTAATTTGAATATATAATCTCTAGTGGATTAAATAAAAAATAAATATATATATATTTTGACCACTTAGTACAAATCTATCTCCATAATTTATTAGCTTCCACAACCGAGTTCATCAATCATAACCAATCCTTTCAAAATCTCAATTTTACTCCTTAAACTTCCTTGCCTTTCTGTTTGTAAACTATCTCTTTCTAATTTCTCCAAATAAATACCAAGAAATTTAGTTATTATAATTTCACTTTTAATCCTCAAATTTTCTTTCCTTTCTCTTCTAAACTCATCTTTTGCTAATCTTTTTAATTTAATCCATGCCTATAAATATAATTTCACTATCATTTTTTTATTTCTTTATATATATACATTATTTCTCATTCCACATACTTAAATTAATTTATTTTTAATATTAATTGTGACACCCTCGATCATAGTCTTACACGTGGTATAAAGAAAATTTTTCTCAAATAGTATGTGTATATACATATACTCTTATGCACATACATTTTCTACTACCCAACACATACATTACACATGGCTAAATTGTATACATAATGTTATTACAAATGTTATATAATAATGAGGATGGAATGAATGCACTAAGCACGCCTCTATCCCACCTAAGATCACTATCAAATGCAGACTCCAAACTTTATCTAACTAAATCCTAAAAAATAATATGGATGGAAAGAGATAAGCTTGCAACTCAGAAAGTAATTACTAATATAAATATACATGAATCTTCTCAAGAACTAATTAAGGATAAATAAAAATAACTTTTGTTGAACTATATGAGCGTATCTCTCCCCGTGTAGTCTTCAAGTCAAAAACCATAACCGAGACATGGTCTGAAACACAGTCGTGTTACAACTTGTGTGCTCCTCGGTCCAAATAACATACTCATACATGGCCATGGTCAAAAGCCATCTTTGAGCCACGGTCGTGTTTCCATTCCAGCACCCACTGGCAAACGCTAGACACTGGCGAGTGCCAATATCTACTCGCAGCCTTCCCTTCTGGTGAGTGCCAGTGTCTGCTCACAGCTGATAATGCCAAAACACACACACCCATGTCTTATCATATGGCCTAAGATACGCCCATGTCTCGAACCATGTCTTCATCTTGATAGCCCAATTCATAACATTTTAAATAGCTCACAACCATTCCATAACTCAATATCATCAATAGAAAGCTAGCAATTAATAAAACATACATATGTGTATGTATAAATAAATATCAATACACAACCATATCCATCACATTCACATCTCACATTCATAATCTCAATAGCACATTCATACATAATCTAACAATATGTGGAATATTTATAATTAATTTACCTAAATGCAAGAATTTATACATTCACATTTCAATCTTATTGTTCAATATCCGGTCGGATCCATTCTCACGTAATTACCTTCCACTTAGCCACATTAGCTATATTTCTCAATACATAATTCAAATGGCCATCTAGTGAGATTATCCGCCCGGCTCAGTCTCACTTTACACAATTCAATCATGGGTAGCTATCTGTCCAGCTCAGCTTGCCCATCACACACAATCAGTGAAGACTATCCGTCCGGCTCAGTCTTCACTTAATACGTTTTCACGCATCATCATTTCCTCACATGTTTCACCTTTTTGTGAAACATTACATAACTTAACACATTGCATCCCAATAAGTCATCATAATAATATTCTACCAATATTCCATCCACGATCACTAATCCATTCTCACATTCATAATATTTTTCATACACAATTATAATATCCACCATAATCCACACATAAAGCACACATATCATCATTTGCCAACCAATCCTCCCATTTTCTATACACAAAAGGGTGGAAACTTATTCCACATCATATCACACTCGCAAGCATAAACAACACCCATTATAAATGGTATCAAGAAACCTCATCAACTCATACATATACATAATTATAAATGCTAGATTACATTAAGTAAATTAATGTAGCTTAACTTGATATCATAATAATTAACATATACACTCCAATTATATATCATAAATCCATCCACCCGATTTATCCCCCACTCATGTAATTCATACACAAGTATATTCAGAGCCTCACATAACATTTTCATCATAAAAGCTCAATCTCACGTATACAACATCATAGGTATCACAAAAGTAATACCATAAGCCAACATCTCACCAAATTCATCCGCACAAGCAATTAATATGCTAATTTGCATCAAATAATATAATCCATCTCAATTTAATATCATAACATTATCATATATATTTCAAATATACCATAAATTACCATCACAAAGTTACTTAACAAAATACATGTCAAAATAAAGGAGAATTCAAAGATATATTATACTAGTAACTACTTACACAAAAATGTTTCCCAACTTAGAGTGAAAATGACTCTCGTAGTTGGCTCCGCCTCCTCCGGCTTCCAGTTCCCCTGTAATTTTCCATAATTCAACATCATGAATGAATATATATATATATATATATTCACTCACTATATTCATTTAAACAAACACATAAACAAACCCCTTTAACCCCTAATTACTGTCATATATCTAACATACAAGAAAAACCACAAAATAATATATATATTTATGTTGCCAGGTTTGATGCATGAAGTTTAAGGTGCTCTCAAAAATTATAGACACATCTTAAAATTATAAAATTTATACAGACTCTTCAATTATGAATCTACTTTCATTCTCAACTAAAATCACATAATTAGCACATGTAGATAATTAATTATAATATTTAAAGCAATATCAGGTCACACAAAGTGACAGAGTAAGTAATAAAATATATGGTCTTATTCGACCATCCTAACAGCAGATTTAGCTCAAACTCAAAACTTAAAAGTTATAGAGAACTCTCTGAAGTTTCTCTATAATCAAACAAAATCATATTTGGAGCTCTATAGCTCAAGTTATAATAAAAACACATAGGCTGAATTTTCAGAAAAAACATATCACGAATTTCTACAACTAAAACCCTATTATAACTCTATCAAAAATATAAATAACTTATCAAAAGATGCTCTTGAACCTTGAAGGTTGATGATCATAGCCTAGACTCCTAATTTTTCAGCCAAATCAGCTCTCTCTCTCTCCACCAAATCCCTAGTTTCTTTTAAGAAAAAAGAGTGCAACAAGCTAGTTTGCCTAAACAAACTCATTCCCACTTATAAGCCACATTAGAGAAGACAAGGATCTAGACAAATTTTATGATATTATCACCAAAATATCCACTTAGCTCCTTAATGAAATGTTACTCTCCCCAACTAATCCTTAAACCTTTAATTACTTCAATCTAGTCCCTACTTTCTTTACAATTTAGTCCTAATCAAAATCCTAATCCTAATCCTAATCTTATATCACCACACACTCACCACATACTCCAATGAATCAAATATAACTCAACAAGTAATTCCTCCCAATATGCATGAAATTCATATACTTTATACACATATGATTGCTAATGCATCATGTCCAACCTTAACAAATATTATTAAATTAAATGCATAAAATTACATACCCCATTTTACAGGTGTTACATTAATAATATTTAATTTTTCTTAAATTATTTTAAATATTAATAATATTTAGTTTTAACCTATTTTAGTATTGAACACATATTTATTAAATAGTTTCTCGACCATAACACAGTGAAAATTGTAAAGAACAAAGACCAACAAAAGATAAAGGAAAGAAAAAGCTTAAACTAGTTTAGAAAAGATGATCACCGCTTAAAATCTGAGTTAAGTTCGTCGAGAAATAGAAACCTGCATAGAAACAGAAGGATCACGACTTATTATTATATAGGAAATACTAAATAAATTGCATTTGATGCCTAATATTAAAAATAGCAGTAGTGGCGATAGAATTTCAAAGAACATGTCAAATTATTAACAATTTCTATACACTAAGAAGAATAAAAATAAAATTACCTTTACTCTGAATCACAATCAACCTCAAGGTCTTCTGGTGGTGGTGGTGATGAATCCCCAAATTAAACTGAAGCAGAAGCTGAAAAACCAGATGGTGAAAAGTTTTTCAAGACCTTGACTAACGAGCCAAAATCTTTACTTGACATGGGTTCTCGTGTGGCTCTATAGCTTCTTTAATGGACATTGTAGGCCAAATCCTCAACTTCTGCTGGTGATGGTGGTGAATCCCCATAATTTATCTCTATAGTTTATTAGCTTCCACAACCGAGTTCATCAATCATAACCAATCCTTTCAAAATCTCAATTTTACTCCTCAAACTTCCTTGCCTTTCTCTTCGTAAACCATCTCTTTCTAATTTCTCTAAATAAATACCAAGAAATTTAATTGTTATAATTTCACTTTTAATCCTCAAATTTTCTTTCCTTTCTCTTCTAAACTCATCTATTGCTAATCCTTTGAATTTAATCCATGCCTATAAATATAATTTCACTATCATTTCTTTTATTTCTATATATATATATGTAATATTTCTCATTCCACATACTTAAATTAATTTATTTTTAATATTAATAATATTAAATTTTTCTTAAATTATTTTAAATATTAATAATATTTAGTTTTGATTAATTTTGACTTATTTTAGTTTTGATCTATTTTCACTAATTTAAATATAAATTAATATTCAATCCTATTTTTTTGTTTAGAATTAATTTTTTAATTCTTCATTTGAATATTAAAATATTGAAACATATGAACTAAAATAATATTTAATTAGAAGAGATAATATAATTGATATTAAATTTTTCTAACTTTGTTATACTAACTTTTAATTTCATTGTTATTTTTTTAAGCTAATTTTGGTATTTTATATGTTTAAAATAATTTAAAGTTAAATTTTTGTCTATTTTGATAAATAAAATTGAAAAGTATAAATATAAAAATATAAATATTTAAAATATAAATTGAAAATAATAAAATTCAAGGACTCCAAAAATTATTAGTGTAACGTTAAGGGTGAAATTATGCGTTCAGCCCAAAAACAAAAATTGTACTAGCTGCTAAAAACTAGAAAAGACTACACACTTCTCTAATTACACCATACCTTCATTTGTGTGGCCATGTCGGATTATTATTATCGGGTCCGTGCCCGAATAATTAATAGTATATTTGTATAGGACTAAATTGTATCAAAAATAAGTTTGATTGAAGGAATTAATTGAAAACAATTAAATTGGAGGACTAAGGTGCAGTTTGGCATTAACCGCCCAAACTAATGAATTGAAAAAAAAAAAAAGAATGATGGAAGATGGACGTGTTGCCTGCAAAGGAGGGGAGAGGATGACTCACCCACCTCTGCAAGCAAAAGAGGGAAGTAGCGAGTTCTGGTACCATTTGGTACCAGAGCAAAAAAAAAAAAAAAAAAAAAAAGAAGCAGCAAAAGAAAGAAAGGAACGAGGCTTCGTCTGTCCTTCGGAGAGCAACACCGGGAATTGAAGGAAAGGGAAGGAACCTACGAAGTAGGTGAGTGTATTTAGCTACCGGAAGTATATCGTCTAGTCTACCCATTAAGTGTTTCATATAAAAATACTCACCACTCCCTTTTGTAAAATTATTTTCTTTTCAGTCTAGCCGCCTTGTACATATTTGTATAGTGTATAGATGGCCATACACTGGGTTGCGCATAAGGGTGTGCATCGGTCGGTTCGGTCAAAGAACCACCAAAACCGACCCAGGGATACTTCTGACCGAAACCGAACCGAACCAGAGAAAAACAGAAATGAACCGAACCGACTCGGTTCCGTTCGGTCTGTTAACCGATTTATTTTTTAAATAAAATTTTTATTTTTTATTTAATATTTTATAATTTTTTTAAGCTTATTTTTTAATTATATAACTAAAAAAATATTTTTATTTATAATTTTAATATTTATATATAATTTTTTCTAATTA
>CATIWO010016365.1:0-10574 GCA_949673435.1 Macaranga tanarius | reverse complement strand
TTGTTTTGCTTTCATCAGTGGAAGAAAGCTATCCATTGATGAACGCTTTAATAAAGAAAAAGCAAAAGTTCAAAGCATACCATACTAATTTTAATTAAACTACAAAAAAGTAAAGATTTAAAGCATTGGTGAATACTATATAAACTAATAAAAATGTATAAAAATGGTTATCATCAAATTGTAGCGTAAACGTTTGATCTATACATATATATAAACTAACAGCTTGAGAATATGACGCTGCAAGTTCAACATTGTCTTTGAAAAATTTTAACAGAGATTCTTTTTTTTTATTATTATTTTTCAAAAAAATCAAAACAATCCATTTAGAGAGGCGAGATTGCTTTTTCTAGAAATACAAAAAAAATTAATTTTTAAATAGAACTTTCAATTTAATCCTTACAACAAAAATTTACAATATCAACCTTCAAATAATTGTTCAGAAAAAAAAACTTCGAACAATTGTTCAAAAAAAAAAAAAACTTCAAACAATTGAATGCCATTATTGATTGTAATGCAGCAATTTTTTTTATATAGTCATGTTAAGTAATTGTATTGATTTAACCTGAATTAAATAATATTCAAATAAATTTAGATTAAAAAAAAAAAACAATGGTTTTAGATAACAGAGCTCAAGTCAGTGTTTAGGCCCCGGCTGTCCGTTCAAGAAAGCTTTAATTTTTTTTTTTTTTAAATTGCATTTTGAAGCACTCCACAACAAATTCAATAATTGTTTATTTTAGGTTTATTATAAATTGGGAATGGGTTCTTTTCTTTAACCTCTAGTGCTGACTGCCAACTAATGGGGTGTGCAATCAGGTTTTCGAGTCGGATTTTGACCCAAAAATTTTCTAGAAATTTTAACCAAACCGAAATCGAGAATGTAGGCAGATATTCGATTAGGTTTTTGAATAAACCAATTAAATAATAAAAAAAATGAAATAACAAGGATTCTTAGTAGCTTGGATGGTAATGCGTGTGGCCATCTCTTTTGAGGACTTATGCTTGAGTCCCAAGTCAAGCAAAGCAAGACATATTTTGCCTTTTTGAAAGGATTTTCAATGTTGCAGCGGGGATCAAACTCGCGACCTAATGAACTGAAATCAACATCCTCGCCACTTTACTACAATTAGACATCTCAACATTATTTACATATATATAATATTAATTTGGTTTCGGTCAAGTTCGGTTCCTTCAAAAACTTGTGAGTAAAAAAATAAAGGGATAATGACACCAGCAGCCCTAAAAGTTATATAAAATTTTCAATTAAGTCCTATGAGTCTAAAAGTTTTTAATTGAGTTCATAAAATTTTTAAAATTTTCACCGTTGGTCCTCGACTGTCGAAACTAATGGAAGAATGTAACGTGCTACTCATATTTGACACATAAAAACACACATCAGATTACTTAACATTATTATTATTTATTATTTTTTGTTGTGTACACACTATATCCATATCACAATTCTCATTTCCTCTTTAACCCCAAAAAACCAAAAAAAAAAAAAAAAAAAAAAGAATCATCATCACTATCACCATCCTCGCCATCACCACAATCCAAGCATTTCACCCACTTGTCTACATTGTTTCTGTGGTTTCCGGTAGCTTTCTAATCTAAAGTGGGATGCTTTTTGAAATTAGTTATCGGGCAAGTTCTGTATAATCTGTTCTTGTTATTTGCTTTAGATTTCTGTTAATTTTGGCTCTTTAGTTTTGAGATTTTGAAGTTGGGTTTCAAATATTTTTTGGAGTGGAGAAATAGGTGATTATGTGGGTTGCTCTTAATTGGAATCATGGGTACGTGGGTGTGCTGTTTTTGGACTTTTGGAGAAGAAGTGAAGTTGATTAGGTGATTTTTTTTAAAAAAAAAAATTATTACTTTTTGTTGTGGTTTAATTAAAGTTCTGATCTTTTTAGGGGGAATTATTTTTTTTTTTTGAAGTTTTACTTTTTTGATATCAATGTCGGTGTAGTTTGGTAAATTTTGGATTCTGATCCATGGAGGCTAGATTTGAAGGTGAAGCTCAAGCTCATCATTTTTTTTGGTATGAGTGCTATTGATTTACGGGTAGTAGGAAAGAGAAGTCTAGAATGGGATTTGAATGATTGGAAATGGGATGGTGATCTTTTTATTGCTAGTCCTTTGAATCCAGTTCCATCTAGTGGCTTGAGTAGACAGTTTTTACTTGTAGCAACAGGAATTGTAGCTAATGAGAATTCTTCTAATAGTTCATCCTCCTGCTCTGACTGGGAGCTGAGAATGGAAAGAGGACGTTGGATAAAAGGAGAAGGGTTATTGTCATTGAAGATGACAATTTAAATAATGAAGAAGTGGGTAACCTTAGTTTGAAGATTGGTGGACATGGTTTTCCTATTGGTGAAAGGGAGATGGGAAGTTAGGAGGGAAATAGTGGAAAGAATACCAAGCTGGTTGGTGGTAGTATGAACTGTGCTGTTTGTTGAAATCTGAGAAAGCAATGCCTGAGCTATTTTATAAAGTGACTACCACATCATATTCTTCCGTTAGTTCTGATAGTTAAGGATCAACGATGAAAATTTTAAAAACTTTATGAACTCAATTGAAAACTTTTAGACTTATAGGACTTAATTGAAAATTTCATTTAACTTTTAGGACTACCGGTGTCATTATTCCAAAAATAAAAACTGAAGTGAACTTGGTTCGGTCAGTTTTTCAGGGGTGGGTGGGTCTCGCACACCCCTACCAACTAGAGACTGTTTCCAGATGTTTTTTTTTTTTTTAATTAGGGGTGGACGGGTCTTGTACACCCCTACCAACTAGAGACTGCTTCCATATGTTTTTTTTTTATATTATTTAATTATCTATCGTTATTCACAAATTGATGGGAGTAACAAAACTCATCTTCTAATAATTCAAATAATTTTTTTTAAAGAAAAGGTAAATCAAGTAAAATTTTCTTTCGAAAAAATTAGTTCTTCCTAATTCGAGAGAATAAAATTACCACTAAAAATGAACAACATAAAGATTTATTATAATCCAGTAATGATGGGGTAAATTGTTCTAATAGTTATTAAACTTTATGGATAATTTCAAATTTATTACAAAATTTTAATTTATGACTTTTTTGTTATCAAAGTTTTATTTTAGTTTCACGCGTGACTCTTCTTAAAATTTTTGACCCTTGAATTGCGCTGAATAATTATTTTAGTCCAAATTTGAAAATATTTTATAATAAGGTCTATATTTTTTTTATTACATTTATAGGAAATAAAAAAATATTTTGAATTTATCATGAGAAGTGAACCTTTTTCTCTTGATTTAAGCACAAAAACTTAATGAAAAAATAGAACATAAAGTTCAAATTTCAATAATCCATCAAAATTAACTTCATTTAACAATGTGCAAAATGAAATAAACCAACTCTTTGAACAATTCAATATTAAAGGAATACTTGGTGATTCACCATATGAGAAATAAATCTTAGCCATTGAAATAGGCATACTAGTGAATGAAAAATTAGATGCTATAGAAAAATGAGATAAATTTCAAATAATTTTTTTTAATTTTTGTACAAATGTATAGAAAATATTGACAAATTTGTAAAATTTTTAAATGTAAAGGCAAAATTTCATATTTTTGTATAAATATATAGGCAAAAATTTTAAAAAGAACCACTTGCGTGAAATTAAAATTAAACTTTGATAACCAAAAAGTTATACACTTCAAAATAGAATTTTGGCAAGCACCAGCAGAGAACTCACTTGAGAAATGATCCAACTTTTTCCAACGACTTTTCAAATATCTCAAGAGCGGAGAGCCAGTGACCTAAGCAAATATCTCAAGAGAAAGCCCTGTGCAACTACCTTCAACTTATCCCCAAGCGTTACTTCTTGATTAATGTCAACGCATCGCAAGATATAATGAGCCAGTGACAAGAACCTGTAAATCATGAACAGATGTATTAAAGGCTCCCTCATTTAGGATTTTTTTTTTTTTTTAATTTGGGGAAGAAAAAACATGGACAAAACTCTTGACTTATTAATGCCTTGAAGGAAATTAATACCATTAGCCTACTCAACCTTCAACTTCTTTAGGATTAATTTTGTTTTGTTTTGGTTCTTAAAGTCTACTATTACTATTTTTTTATAAGTTACATATTTTTATGTAATGCCCTTATATAATTTCCATAAAAATATGTAACTTATTAGAAAAAAATATATATATATATATATTTGGTCTTGGCTGTATACAACCAAATTTGAAACTAACACTACTACGAGCTCACAACAATATTAGTAGATATCAACACAGATATTAAAATTGTCACAAGCTATTACAAACAAACTATTACAACTATGATAAGCTATTACAAAGCTATGAATATAAAGACAAATCTATATATATATATATAAACACCCAAAGGGAGCTTTGCTCCCCATGGGTATTGAATCCCAGGGCCTCAACTTTGGCCACCAAGCCAAGCCTCATTGGCTGAGAAAAAATATATATATATTAACACTTTAAAATTTTATATCCTATTTTATCCTATATATTTTGTGATGTATAGAAATAGAACCAAAAATATGATTATCAAGTGATCACAGATACAATTTACTCATGATTTTTTATTTCAGATGCACATATTGGTCTCATCAAATATCCAAAAATCAACCATTCAATTTATTATTTTCATGGAAGATAAATTACGTCAAAATCAGAAATGCATCCTCGTTTGTCACCATTGCCATTAACGGCAGAAACATAACAAAACTCTGTTTCATGGAGCAAGGAAAACCCAATCCATACATAGAATTTTAAATGATGTATCATTGTGTCCTGCTGCAATTCAGAACAAAAAAGAATTTCCAGGTTTAATTAGACAATGTTGAACCTAAATTCAGAACATTTACTTTCTGGGTTTAATTAGTTGAGAGACAAAAAGCACAGGAGCATTTGGTCGTTAAACTTTGTGGTCGATTACAATTTAAATAAACAGATAACATCAAAATTGGTATAACCACAAATAAGATTAACAATGAATTAATCAAACAATGGTATTGGTAGCATTACATATATAAGAAGTAACAAGAGATATTCATCACGAGTTTGCACACTGCTTACCACAGAATAAAAAAGATGACATCCAATTGGGTGTTGCCTGCTCGTAACGAAGTGCCAAATGCAGTCTGCAACTTTCAACATATAGAAATAGCAGTACTCCATCAGGTTTGAAGATTTCAAGTACACCGTTAAACCATTGTCATCTCTCTCAGGAAAAGAACACAAAGCAAAAAAAAAATGTAAAAAATGTTTGATGTTTTTAGCATAGGAGAGAAGAGAAGAAGAAATTGTTAATTACCTTTGATAAGTACTAATCGATTGTGAGGGATGGAATGTGGTGAATCTTGTGAAAATCCTGTCCTTCTAATCCATTTTCCACTTGCACTCTCCTTATAAATTGTGTATTCATTTTAATGAGCTTCAATTCTTGAAGGGTAGTGACCAATTTCAAACCTTGTGGAATCATCTTTAAATTGAATAATTTTTCTACATGTAAAGTGTTGAGACATGGCATTGCACCCTCCTCTATCTCCCATTCTTCTACTTCATACAACTCTACAAGTTTAAGAATCTCAAGTTTAGGAAATCCATGGGCAGAACATACCATTTTAGACCCACTGTAGGCCATCAACCCCAAGTACAAAAATCTCAAATTAGGCAGCTCCTTTCCTAGAATACCCATTGGGTCTTGCTTTAGATAAGAGAATCTCAAAATCAGCTTGGCCAGACTTTTTGGAAGGAATTGTAGGTCGTGATCTTCTTCTTCTGGTATGCCTCCGTCAAGCTCTAATTTTGTGAGGTTATGACAATTTGAAAGTGATTCCAATCTGGGAAAAGTGTTCCCATATATCATCATCCCCATCTTCAAGGAACGAAGAAGGCTGCCTTCTCCAAAAATGGAATGAGATTTTAGAACAATCTCTGCTTCCTCCTTTCTGCTGAATCTTATTCCTAAATTTCGAAGATTAGGCAACACTGCAGCAGCATCCTGTCTAACTAGAAGACTCTTAGCTTTTACCATCTTCAAAGTTTCCAACTGCCTAAAAATACCCAATCCAATTGACCCTTTTACACTATTACACTGATCTAAAAGTAAATGTCTCAATTTTTCCAATTTCCACAATACATCACCAGTTAGTTTTAAGCCATCACCATTATCTCGTAAATCAAGAGTGTGCAAATTCTTCAACTTACCTATTGATATTTGAAGTGAATCAAAATATTCCCTGCCAAATAACCCAGTGTCTCTCAACCCAAGATACTTCAAGTGAATCAAATTGCCAATTGCTCTGTGAATATAGCAATTGAGTATCTTTATACCTCTAAGATTTAACACTCTAAGCAGTTTATAATTCTCATATATATATATTTGTTGACTCCTACTCATCACATACTTACCCCTCTCAACAAAATAAACAAGAGAGCGAAGATTTGGAATATCACCAGATTTTAACAATGGTGCATAAATCAATTTATTTCCAAATATCCGAGGATGAATTGCTATTCTTCTTGCATTGCTTGTTTCTGAGTTGACAAAGCAACTTGAAGAATTGTTATTTGCAAACCTGTCTTGGTGCTCGACCAATGCTGCAAAACTTTCATCTCTCGCCTTTGATATGCACATATCTCGCATCAGGTCATGCATCCGGAAAATCTTGATTCCAATTCCAGTGTGATCCCTTTCACTTACTTGCACCATGCACCTGCTTGCAAGCTCTTCTAAATACTGTTCACTTACATCTTCTAGCGTTTCTTCTCCTCCTTCCTGCACTGGTTCCAGCACAAAGCCTTCAGCAATCCACAGTCGAATCAATGACCTCTTCTGAAATGCCCAATCCTCTGGAAATTGGGCAAGATGGAGGAAGCATGGCTTCAGGTAGAATGGCAAATCTTCATAGCTCATCCCTAATATCCAATACACTCCCCCATACTGCTGATGTTGCTGCAACTTGGTGAACTGTGCATTAATATTTCTTTGCACCGTCTTCCACTCTTTCAATGATTTTTTTGTTGCCAGTAGACCCCCAAGCACGACAACTGCCAAGGGCAATCCCCCACATTTTTTCACCATCTCCCTTCCCAAATCCTCAAATTTCTCAAAGTCTGGTAGGTCCTTCAGGAATGCTTTCCTGCTGAGAAGTTCCCAGCTTTCTTCACTTGTCAAAAATGGTGGTTCCAGGAGAGTGCTTCGAGGATCAGCATGAGAAGCAACTTCTCTATTGCGGGTAGTGAGCAGAATTTTGCACCCTCCATTCCCATTTGGAAAAGCATGTTTTAAACAATCCCATGCCTCCATATTCCAAATATCATCGAGGACTACCAAGTACCGCTTCTTCTCTAGCACTTCATATAGGGTTTTGATTAGATCTTCCTCTTTCATTTCTTCCAATGTTCTTTTGAACGACTGTTCATCTTTCACCCTCTCAGAGAGCTTCTCATCTTTCACCCTCTCAGAAAGCTTCTCCTCCTCCTTCCTTTCCAAATTTGATTTCTCCTCACTTGACGCAACATCGATCAAGACATTAATCAAAATATCTTTAAAGGAGAATTGTTGAGATACGAAGGCCCATGTGCAACAATCAAAATGTTGCTTGACATGAATGTCATTGTATACTTTCTTGGCAAGAGTTGTCTTTCCGAGCCCTCCCATCCCCACTACTGAAACAACGCGGAGGCTCTCGTCCTCTACCATCAATTGAGCTTTGAGATCTCTTGCAATTGACTCAAAGCTGACAACATGCTCTTCCTCTTCATGGGGAAATGATCTTCTGAATCGCTTTTGCATTGTGTTAGAGGAACTAGACCCTTCCTTTTCGGTAACAAATTGGATTCCGTAAGTCTGCATACTTGCAGAAATATCCCCACTCTTAGTTCTTATTGCTTCAATCTGGTTCCTGATTTCATAGAAGGCAAGACATTTGGTGAAAATGGAGGTAAAGCTCTTGATGACTGCACATGCCCCTTCTCCTCTAGTTGCTGCAGCTTTAAGAATAAAGGTATCAATGACATCCTCAGCATCATAAGCAGCAGCTCTGATTTGAGCAACCCAGTTGTGAACACGCTCATCTTGATCTTGCATATGGTCTGCATCTTTCAAGAAACTCTGCATCCGTTTGAGTTCTTCTTGCAAGCGGACAACTTCCCCCCTTACACCACTCAAAAAATCTGCTTCTTGGATCAGCAGATCAGTGATTCTTTGAACAGCTAAAGAAACAATTGCCTCTGCCATTAATGACCTTAAAGCAGCTATGAAGAAACAGAAATTTGTGTTTTTGTTTAGTTTGAGATAAGTTCTATAAAATTATAGTATAATTTTCCTCACCAGTTGGCTCTGTGCACGAATTCTGTTGGACTTTCATAAAGAAGCGGGCCGGGCCTGACTAACGGGCTGGAGTGCATGAAACTGGACTTTGCAAAATATAGTCTTTTCTTCTTGAATGATGGAGCTACACCAAAATAGCTTTGGTTATTTTTTGAGTCTCCATGTCTTCAATTACGAGGCTTTCTTTTCTTCTTTTTGTTTCCAATGTGGATTCTTCCCACTTGCTTCTCAAGTTCTAACAAATTCTTCATTCTGTAAAGTATAATTTTCCTTTGCTTTGCTTTGCTTTTATGAGTGGAAGAAAGCTGTCCATTGATGAATGCTTTAATAAAGAAAAAGTAAAGGTTTAAAGCATTTGCACATATTCTAATAGATTATGGTCAAATGTAGCCTTATGCGTTTGATCTATATTTTCCGTGAAAAATCTTAACAGAGATTCCATTTTTTAAAAATAAAAAATAAAAATAATTCATTTAGAAAGGCAATATTCCTTTTTTAAAAAAAATACAAATAAAATGTTATTTTTTTATATAATTTTCAGTTTAATTCTTAAAAAAATATTTATAATATCAACCTTCAAATCAATTGAATGTCATTAGTGATCTTAAAGCAGCAATGGAAAATCAGAAATTTATGTTCTTGTTTATATTTAAATAACAGAGCTCAAGTTAATGTTTAGTCCTCAGCCGAATGAACAAAACAGAGATTTATCATAATCCAATAATGATGTATGTAAATTAATTTTTCACAAATTGTATAAGAAACGTTTACATCATAATATTTTTATTAAAATTTTTGTTTTGACTTAATTCCAATTAGAAGAAATTCGATGCAAAAAAAATTACACGAGCTAGTTTGTTTTAATATAAAATAATGAATTTTTGTTATTAATTATGATATATTTTGATATTGCAAGTATAATTAGAAGAATAACCATAAAAAGCCTGATAATGTAATCACATTTAATTGATAATAATTTTCTCTAACAAAATTCAGTGGCTTTGAAAATTAAAGCTACCGTAAATTATGAAATAAAAAATAACTTTGTTTCTCAATGAAACCATATATAAATACTAAACTCCAATCTTTCTAAAATGCCATTTACTTGAAGTCTAATTGGTTCCAATAAAGGAAATGCAACGCTAGTATTATTGTACTTTTACAAAAGGAAAAGAATTGCTGCTTAGCCCATCTAGGACGAATAGTTTACCATTCAGTCACGGGACCAAGACAATTGTAGAGGGCATAAGCTCAATCCCCCACTTCCCCATGCTCCACCTAAAAAAAAAAAAAAAAAGGAAAGGAATTGCTCTTCTGCAATCATATACTGATATACATTTGGTGAATTACACTACAAAAAAAATAGCATTTTAGTGACGGTATTTTTTGTCACTAAATTGTGACCGCTTCCTGACAAAATAGCAATGGAAATGAGAATTAGTGACGGAACACATTTCTGTTACAAAATATATTCGAATATAATTTCTAAAAATTTAGTGACGGATCTATGATGGCTTTGTGATGGTTTTTGTGACGGATTTAGGACGAACATAGCATCCGTTAGTAAAATTAGGCAGGCAATTGGCGCCAATTTTATTGTGACGGATTTGTGATAGAATTAGTGACGAACAACAAAACCGTCACTAATCCATCACAAAATAGTGACGGATAATCAAATCCGTCACAATTTCTATAAGTTTTGTTATGGAAATCTTAGTGACGGATTAGTGACAAAAATTCGTCACTAAATTAAAAAAATATATTTTATATTTAAAATTATACTTTACCATACTTAAAATGCTAATAAAATATGATATATTTCAAAATATATATTTATTTTTATAAAGTTATATCAAAAATATTAAATATAAAAAGAATATCTAAAAAATATAACTTAACCAAATTACTTACAATATGTATTTAATTTTTAACTAGTAATGACATTGGTGTAATTCTATGAATTGCATGCTAGCTAGCTAGGTTGCTTGCATGATTGTGAATTGACAATAAGTTAATTAACTTTATGTAATAAAATTTTTATTTCATAAAGTTATAAAATCCACTATTTATTATTTTTTTGTTTATTTGGTGGTAATAAAATTTAAAAATTACTAGAAAATTCATTGAAAATGTCAATAATAAAGATTTTATAACTTTATAAAAATAAACATATATTTTGAAATATATCATATTTTATTAGTATCTAAAGTATGGT